>JARHVA010002628.1:1257500-1500000 GCA_037957365.1 Torreya grandis
TACATATAACTAAGAGTTTGTTACCCCTATCTTGGATGGATCAAATGCATATTTTTCATCTCTACTTCTAAGTGTTATATTTTCTTGAAATCCTTACATTCATCATGTTCTGGTCTATGAAAAAAGTGAAAACACTCCTTTTCAATGTTTGCATTCATTTTTCCTTTGCCTTTTCTATAATGGAGAGAAAAGTTATGAAAAGTCATTTGACTTCCCTTAGAGTTATGCTTTGACTTAATTTTAATTTGAAAAGGTTTTTTCATTTGATAAAGTTTGGTTATCGCATTGTGTTGATATCATTGACAACTAATGTATTCTACGTAGTATCTTTAGGTCAGAGTCATTAATATAACTTATATTTTATTATTTTCTCGAATGTTACTAACATAAATTATTAAAAATCTAGTTTTACTTATGTACTACCCAAATAATTTTGTTTTAGATTATGGTAAAAATAGGTTTTGAAGGGACCCCAAAACCCTTTAACAAAATCAAGAAATATAAAGCATTAACAACCACTAGAATAAGCAGTCCTGAAACCTACTACAGAGCAGCATCAAAATCAGGTTTTATAAGGACCTAAAACCACAAACATAGTCCAATAAAAGTACCCAAGTTTTACAAAGACCTGAAACCTCAAAGAACTTACATCAAAGGATAAAGAATGCTAAAAAATATATATCTTTAGCATTCTACACTAGCCAACAATGCAAGTTGCCATTGCAATAATGACACACAAGCATTAACTGGGACATTAAAATTCCACAAAATACCTTTGGTTTCTCTATCCCTTTGATTTGGCATAGTCACCGTCAGATCCAAAAATAATGATGGCCATAGCCATGTCGAGAAAAAGGCTATGCTCCACCATGCCCTCAAACCCTAAAATCCCACTAGCCATAGCCCTGGCATTCTTACACTAGTAGATGCCCCTTGTCAAACACTAGAATTGCAATGTTTAGCTAGTTCCATGCCCCACTTTTAGGAACCATGTTTTTCACCCTGATTATGTTCCGCAATTTTGACAGCCACCTCAAGTTTATGACATCACTGTCCATGTATATCCTTAAGCACCCTATGCGACTCCTCGTGGCAGCCAATGATGAGATGCTCATGGATCTCGGCCAGATCCAGGCCCTACATGTAGTTTCAACTTTTGTGGGGGCCACACAGATGTGAGCACCCTCAACCCTAGACCTAGGGTTTTAGTAGAGGGAGAGAGGTAGAGCCCCTCCCCTTGCAACATAGAGGAAACATAGTTTCCCCCATCCATTCACTATTTCCTTCACAAACCAGATCGGGATGGCAGTCCAACTTAGGCTTGAGATCCAGCCCAGGTTCCATCCACAATATAGAAATTCAAAGAAAAAATAAAGTTCCACACAGTAATAGATTTTGCATTATAGTGGAGGGGGCTCGAAGAGGGGGCACGCATTTGTGTGGCCCCCCTAAACCCTACCCTGCATGACCATTGTTTCACCCAAATAATTTTGTTATATGTAGTGACTTGAGAAAAATAATGAGTAGGAATAATAAAATTTTTACAAAATGATCATAATTAGATCGTCATAATTCTTTTTTACACTAATCGCAATAAGAAAAAGTCTCAAGCAACTGAGTTGAGTGATGATATCTAGGATAAGACTATCAATATTATTTTATAGTTGAGATTCCCACATACTAATTTACTTCCCAAAATGATTCACCAAGATAGTAAAAAATTCCCATGGTTCTATATTGTCTTGAAAATGAAACTATAATTTAAGAGACACTAACTGACCAAGGATACCTATGGATTTGTCATAGATATTTTTCATTTTCATCCATTGGATCAGGTCAAGAAGAGAATATTTTAACCCTTTACCATGTTGTAAAGACCCTTAATAAGTATCAGATATATAATTTACCCTTTCATAATGAATTAGTTGGAAGTGTTGGGGAATACATTTTTTTCCATTTCTAGTTTTCTGGCAAAGTAACATTTTGTGGTAAAAATTTGAGCCCCCTTTATTAAAGTTATTTTTAATAAAATGTCAAAATAATCACTCAATGATAAAATAACAATGGGACAATCATCCTATTGGATTTTTTCTTTAAAAAGAGATCAATTGAAATACATGCTAAAATGATTGAATATATGAGGGCATAAAAACTATGCAACTGCCTCATGGGAAAGAAAACTTTTTCCATACTTTTTTTTATTTAAATGTTTAAATGTTGTTCTAAACATTATTGGAATGAGTTTTGATCAAAAATTATAAATTATGAATAAATCAAAAGTTGTTTGTGAAAACCCTATTTTCTAACAAACCTTATGCCCTACCCTTATGTTATTTTGTAGCTAAAATTGAGAAAAGAGTTATGCAACTATAATAAAAATAAGAATTCTTAAGTTTAATTTGAAATAATCTAATAGAGTCTATCTAGATTTGTTTACTCTCAAGGATCAAATTTCAAGCAAATATGTTCACCTTTGTTTTTGGGTTTTAGACCAGATAGGTTCTGGGCCATGCCTATGTTGGGTTTGGTGTTTTGGTAAATTTAATATTTTGTATCTCCCACATATAAGAGATAATGGTTATGTCTCAAGATTTGGTTTGTCTTATCCCATTTGGGATCTTAGTCTCATTCATGTTGTTTCCTAGTCATTACCCTATTGGCTAGTATGATTCTTGTTTTACTTATAGTAGTGCTTTGTTTGAATCATATCCCATAGAGGCCCCAAAAATTTTCTTTCTCTTTTCATTTTTTCTTGAGACCTAGGCCTCTAGTTGTGTCTAGGTTAGTCCCTGATCTAGTCAAATAAGTCTACTAGTCTTATGCAACCTTGTTGGTCCTTTTGAGCCCTAGGGCTCTTGATATATTAGATAAGGCTAGTTTTTGGTCTAGTAAAAATTAGATCTTATCAAAATTATGGTATGTTTGGTCCCCTAGAGGTTAAAAATGGTTATTCTAGAGGCCTAGACCTCATGATCCTTTAGTCCAAGAGGGTTGTTAGCCCATTTAAAACCAATGGATGCTTTGTAGTTTTGGGTCCTACTAAGGATCCCATAGGATTTTTCTCTCTACATTTGACTATGGAGACTTAGACTTACATTTGTGTATAGAATAGTTCTTGATCCAAATAAAATCAGGAATTTGGTCCCTTTGAGACCTGGAGGGTTCATGTTGAGACTTGGACCTCTTTCTTCATCTATTCAAGCTAGTTTTTGGTCTAGATAAAATTGACTAGGAACCACACTAGTAAAAATTGGTTATTTTTAGAATGTTGGGTCTACAAATTTGAGGATTAAACTGATTATTTTAGAGATCTAGGCCTCATGCTCCTTTAAGTCTAGAATGGTTACCAATTCATCTAAAATTGGTTGGTGTTTCATTCCGTTCACTTCGGTCAGAGTTTGGGTCCTCTAGGGACTTGTAAGGTTTTTGGAGACCTTGATGTCCTTTTTTATCCAACATAGTTATTGATGAAGTTAAAATTAGTTTTTCAGTACTTTCAAGACCTAGGCCTCTCACTTTTTTAGTCTAGGCTAGTTTTTGGTCTAAAAATATTATTGGTTACTGCACCAGTCAAATGTGGTAACTACCTTCTAGTTCCTAATCCATTCAAAATCATATGCTTCTAAGTCCTACAGCTCTAATCTTTCTATCCAAGTTAAATCTTGCCCCAATTTCTTATGGGGTTGATTCTTTATTTGTGTTGGGTTCTTCTTGGGATGTTTTGGTCTCTTTTGGTTCTTCTACTTTTTTGTCACTGTTAGGCTATGTATTTGTTTTCCTAGTGAGTTATTTCTATTTTATCTTTTGAAAAATAGTGGGAGACCTAGACCTCCCATTGGTCCCAGGTATAGATCCCATACTAGCTATTAAAGGTGGGTTTAATCTAATCTAAATAGTCTATATTATGTAAATTTGATAATTTTTTTTTTTACAACCTTCACATGTCATGATTGTGCATGAAAATAATTTGACTAAATCTTGGAATGAAAAGTTTGGTCACCTAAATTATCAATAAATATAAGATCTAACTAAGCATCACATGGTTCATGGTTTTTCAAAATTTTATTTATAATATGGAGTTTTCCTATATTTTGCACTTATAGAATAACATGGGGATCGATTTATGAAATAAAATTCTTAGAGGGCCAGTAAAATATGAAAGTTACTTAATAGATATCTCATGTGATTCTCTCATTTTTATTTTTATAAAAATAAATACATACATTTGTTGATGATTTATCTTGTAAAACATGGGTTGACTATGTAAAAAACCTAAAGTCTTTGAGCACTTCAAAAAATTTAAATATCTTATTGGAACCCTATCATATAAAAAAATCTAACATCTTAATATAGAAAATGGAGGATAGTTTTTCAACAATTAGATCATATAATTATTTGAATAGGAATGCATTCAAATTCAACATGTTTTTCCCTACACTCATTATAATGGTGTAAATAAATGAGAAATAATCAAACTTAAGGCAATGTCCAATTTTAGGGCACATTCTATAGACATTCCTCAATTTTTATACGAAGAATGGTAGTGTGAAAACTAAGTTTAAAACCATATTACTAAATCATTAGTGTAATACATGGGTCCTAAATAAAAATGGTCTATTATCAAGTGACTTGGTGTCATGGTTAATGTTTAAAAATTTAATATTTTAAGATGTAATGGAAGGGTGTGTATCCTAGATGATAAGTATAGATAAACTCAAAGGAAGGGTTATCCTTATATTTTTTTGCAACTATTATAAAGATGTGAAGGAATTTTATCTTCTTGTTTCATTCACCACTAAAGTGATTCAAGGTAGTATGTATTTTTTTATGAATAGTCCCAAATTTAGCATTCAACATCATCTCATCACCTATTATTTTATATCAAGTGAGATATATTTATGATATTTATTATGAGGAATAAGGTAAAATAATGACTTTCTTTCTAAGAGTAACTATAGTTCAAATGATGAGCCATAGGGGGAAATATTTTCTCCTACACTAGTAGTGTCATAACTCATTAAAAATGTACCTACATATGACTAACATAGCCTCAACCAAGATGGGGCGCATGGTTTGAGATGAGGAAAGTGAATGAGAAAGAGATCTTAGTATCCATATAAAAATATATCAAAACGTGAGTTTGGTGTTGCACACTTGGAATAGTTCATAGTAAGTTAGGATCTATAGATTTATCATGAGGATTATAAGCATCTTGAATGGAAGACAATTATGGAAAAAAATTACTTTCTCTTTAAAAGAACAAAACATAGTACTCGGTTCCACTTTTAAAAGGAAAAAATAGTAAGATAAAAGTAGGTGTATTAAGTATATAGCATATGGGTTCATTACATATTATAAAGTGATTCTTAGACCAATTTTTTTTGATATATTGAAGGTTTACATTACCTTAAATTCTTTTTTCTAATTTATAATATTATTTACATTAGGGTAGTACAATCTTTGGCTACAACATAGGGGTGGGAGTTCCATTAGACGGTTGTTAGAAGTAAAATATTATATGGCTATTTCTAAGAAATAAATAAATAATTTCCACCAAGAAGGGTCCATTATTAGTGATAAATCTAACTATGTGTGTAAATTTAAAAAGTCATTATATGGATTGAAGCATTATCATTGAGCTTGGTATCAAAATATACACATGTTTCTAAACAATTATAGTTTTAAACGAAGTCCTTCTAACCCCAAAATATACATTAAGAAAATAAATAGAAAACTCCTTATTTTTGTCTTCTATGTTTTTGATCTATCATTATAGGGAATTTAACCAAAAGTATTCTTGATGTAAATGTGTTTCTAATGGATTACTTTGAGGTGAGTGACTTGTTGAATCATTTCCTTGATATTCAAATTTCATAATATGACAATGGAGATTTTTTAATCAATCAAAGTATGTTGAAGACATCCTACACCACTTCAATATGGAACAATCAACTTTTGAAAAATTTTCTTATCCTTCGGTTGATCGTACATTACATAGCAAATTAGAGGGAAACCTTATATAGTTTACTAACACTCAACCTAGTCCATATTTAATTATCAATATCATGTCATGATTCTACCAAGACACCCACGATAACAATTGAAAATATGTAAATCAAATTATATGTTATTATTTTGGTACTATTAGTTATTAGATTGAGTATAATTCAAAAGGAAAATCCTTGTATTTTAGTTACACTTATGGAGGAAAAACTAAATTATAGGTTACAAATATATTCATTAGGTAGGAGATGTATACAATTCTAATTAAACCATATGAAACCCACATCATATTGGCTAGGTCTTATGACTTTATATTGCAATAAAATTAATACTATTGATTTGTATACTATAGAAGTTGAGTATAGTAAAACTATCATTACCATTTTTGAGTGAATTTTGATTTGACACATGCTTTATGATTTTAAAAAATAGATCTAACCCACAATAATTTGGTTAGATAATTAAGGTTATATCCACAATTATTTCAACCCAATGGAGCACCAATGCAAAAATCACATTGAGATTCATAGGAATTATATAGAAAAACTGATATAGGATAATTTTTTTGTTATTAAGTATTCTTGGATAGATGCTCAGTTTCGATAAATATTTATAAATAAATTAATTAAGGATAAGTTTTTCATCTCAAACAAATTTAAGGAGTGAATATAAGTGTCATGAAGATAGGATCATTCATTTATTCTTCCATATTTTCCTATTAGAAATTAAGTATTAAGGGGGATGTTGGTGTATATAATAACTATATAATTTTATTTGTTTTAAGCTGCACTTATAATATTCATTTAAAATAAAATTCTTTGATAATAACTAATTGGTGCACACTTAACCATAACCCATTATTAGAGATGAGTTTAGATAACATATTTACTTAGTTAACTTTTAATAATAATAGATCATTTCTATTAATTAGAAAATATTTTCTACAAGTAAATACTCTCTAAAACTGTAACCACAACCATAGTGCCTTTTATTATCATATAATAACATAGAGGGATATTGCGTGAGGTACTTAGTAGAAGAGATTTATGATTGTTATAGTAGTGAATTTCAGTTAGATTTATTAATCTAAATGGGTAGTAGTGCTTCCTAAATAAATTTTTGATGTATGATTTTAAATATTTCATATATTTATATATTACATGTATTGCCGGTATTGATCTTATGCTAGATCCAGTAATTATAGAAAACATCCACTAACTTAATAATTATATTTAATGTTTGAAATCTATATATTACCCCACAATAATATGAAATAAATATTAGATCATCAATAAATATTGAAAATATATCTAAAGGTGATAAGGGTAAAGAATTAGAGAGTGGTGGTTTTTAAGTCAAAAATATAAAGGATACATGCGCTAGTCTTTATCCAAACCTAAAAAGACATGGATATGGAATAAAGTGTCCCAAAAATATGTGATATACTAGTAAATGACTTGGAAATATTACAAGGTATTATAAAGGATATCAATATAAGTGTTTTTAAATATAATCAAGGAATTGCTTATATAAATTATGATATGACTTGGTGTATTGGTGAGGTACAAGTAGTTTTTACTCATTACCAAAGTTCCATTCTCATTGAGCCCATGAATATAATTTCAACAATAGGCCATGTAAACACCTTGGGGTATATAAAATTTCTATCCTATTTTGGATAAGGCAAATTCAAAGTTGAAATGGTCACATGAGACAAGAAGTAAATGCACACACCAAATTGAAATCACAAGAAGTGAATGAACACCATTAAATTGAAGTGATTTAGAAATTGTATAGGTGGGAGAGAGAGTGAAACTCCACATTCTAGTGAATATGGGCCTAATCTTCCCAAATGACCCAAATGGACTCTAAGACCCTAAGCAAACATAATGAATCGTGTAGATAAAACCCATAGGATAAAAGTCTACACAAACACCCCCTTTAAGTGTAGCTTGGGGGGAATGAATAATTGGGTCCTAAAAATGAGGCCTAATGAGGTACCTAAGTACATATCAATCTCTCATAAATTAGAGGAAAGGAAAAAACCCATAGGAAAAATTCCCTCCAAAAATAGAGACATGAAAGAAGTGAAGAGGCTATTAGGCCCCCTGAAGATGATGGTGATGTTGATGTCAAACACACCCCAAGAAGATTTCTTAGATGAATAAACTTGATCTCAATGGAGGATTTGGTAAAGATATTTGCAACCTAATCTGAAGACTAGTAAAATATCAAGTTAATAACCTGGTCATGAATAAGTTCCTAGATAAAATACATGTAAATCTCAATGTGTTTGATCTGTTGGTACTAACCTAGATTCCTACATATCTATATGGTACTTTGGTTGTCACAATAGATGATAGTAGTTTGCCTAAAAGGAATACCAAACTTAGATAGAATCCCCTAAAGAAAATAGCCTCAATAGCTTTGTTAATAACTCCCATATACTATTCCTTTGTTGATGATATAGTAATAATATTTTCCTTCTTTATAGAATAATTGATTGGACAAAAACCCAAATAAAAATTGTAACCTAGAGTAGACTTGCAATTTTGAGTATTACTAGACTAATCTAAATCTATAAAACCAACCAAGTCAACCTTTGTGCTAAATCTTTACTAAATCTTGAATCTATAAGAGCCTTGAATTTAGTGCAAGATCCTCTTAGCTACTTTCTAGTGTATCTCATGGGGTTATTCAATGAATCTGGAGACAAGTCATACTACATATGAAATATCGATCCTGGTATGAGTCAATTAAATGAAGATTCCAACAATATATCGATATCAAATATCATCAACCAAAGGTGTAGAACAAACAAACTCAAATTTGTATCCTAACATAAAGGGATTCAAAGATGGATTACATTAATGATGTGAAACCAAGCCAAAAGATTGAGAGCATGCCTTTGTTGTGTAATTAAAATCCCTAAATTAGACTACAAAATCTTAATGCCAAGGAAGTGATGTAGAAGACCCAACTCTATCATGTCAAATCTATCCTATAGAGTTGTCTTCATGGTAGTAATGGTTGATGAGTAACTCCTAGTGATCAAAAGGTCATCAACATAAAGGATTAGTATCAGTAAAGAATCATCCTACCATAAAAAATAAACATTTAGGTAAAAATAAAACCTAGTGAAACCAAAATTAAGGATGAAGGAATATATCTTTGCATATCAAGCTTGAGTAGCATAATTACGGCCATAGATGGATTTCCTAAGTCTAAAAACTAAGGATGAATCATGAACAAAAGTAGGTGGTTATTCAATGTATATTTCCTCCTCAAGGTCTCTATGAATAAAGGCACTCTTCACTTTCATCTAGTGTACATCCAAACCATGTGTTGTGGTTATGGCTAGTGTGAGTCAAATTGAATTCATATTTGTAATAAGTACAAAGGTCTCTAAGTTGCCAATGCTAGTTATCTATTACAAACCCTTTGTAATAAGTCATGCCTTATACTTATCGACTGATTCATCTACTAAAAACTTCATCTAATATATCCACCTACATCGAACCATCTTCCATTAGGAAGTGAATTCAAATCCTTAGTGTGATTTTTGATCAAGGAAGAATATTGTTCTTGCATAGTGCTATCCCACTCAAGTATGTTTGAATCCTATTATAATGTATTTAGATCTAAAACTAAAGCAAAGAAAGCATGTGGAACACTTTGATAATATTATTGAGTAAGACTAGCATCTATTATATTCCCTACCTAAGTTATTACGCTCTAATGTGTCTACCTAGCCCAAGGACGCCCATATGTGGGTAAGTCAGTTGCTAACTCCTCATCCTCTAACACATGACTAGTGGTGGATGTAGAAGACTCCCCATCACTACCCTCACTATTAAAATAATAATAATAATAAGACATTCACTCAAGAACATGATCTAGATGATTCAATTCACAATAAGAATCACTAAGTCTAAGTGAATCTAATGAAAGATAATAAGTGTCAATTATTGATCCTATGGGACTCCAATTAAAGTGAACACTTATCTCTATGAATAACTCATTTATGGTTGGATGTATAAGTTGGTACCCCTTGACACCATTTGGGTAACCTAAAAATATGAAATGTTTAAACTGAGGTTCTATAACTTTATGTATCTTCTTCAGTATATGTGCCATAGCTAGAGATATAAAAAATCTAAGGTGCTCAACATTAAGTTTCCTTCCATATCAATATTCAAAGGGTGTTATACCTTTCATAGCTTTATGAATAACTCTATTCTAAATATAGTAAGCATAATTAATGGATTTGACCCAATACTGAGGTGCCAAGGACTTAAAGTGAATAATACAACTAGCCATTTCTTTTAAGGACCTATTATTATGTTCTACAACCTTGCTCTAAGAAGGAATATAAGTAACTATCCACTATAAATTAATCCCCTATGTGGTGCAAAACTACCCAAATTTATTTCTGAGATATTCATCTCCATTATTAGTTCGATGAAACTTGATGGATTTCTCAGATTGTCTTTCAACAAGTGCCTTGAAGTCTTCAAAATATTCAAACACTTTAGACTTTTGATTAAGAAATTAAACCCATGTATATCTCAAGAAATCATCAATGAAAGTGATAATGTACTTAGCCCTCATAAAAGATAGACTAGGAAAAGGCCTAGACACATCACTATGAACTAATTACAATGCTTATGAAGCCATCAAGGCTTTGCCTTTGTCAAATTTTTATTTGGAATGATTTTCAAGAGATAACCCTCCAAAAATTCCCTTAGAGAACTAGACTCAAGGCAAGCCTTTGATCATACCATTTTTGATAAATTGTTTAAGGTAACGGTACTTAAGGTGGCTAAACTACTCATGTCATAATTTTTTAACTCCATCTGAATGAGTCAATAATTATATTAGATAAAAATCAAGTGAAAAAAGTGACAAGATTTATAACCTAGATTGGTGATCTACCGTACCCACTACCACTGTAGTATCATTATACAACTTCTTGGTGATAATTGAATATGGTAAAAGCTCAACCCTCATGATTTAGTGATATGAGTGATTTTATACACTAACAGGAGATTAGTTGAAAGGGAAGGGAAAATTTTAAAACTATTGAATGTTCTTCCTTCTATTTAAATATACCCTCTCCCTACAATAGGTACATAAGTGTCATCACCCAAATTGATGGAAGACATACTAAAAAGATCTAAAGAAAAAAATCAAATAGCGCAGAGCCCATGTGATGATAAACACCCAAGTCAATGACCCATGAAGATGTTGAAGCTAAAAATTATATAATATCCTTGCCCATTTCTTTATTTTCCCCTTTCCCTTTGCCTTAGTAGAATCTTAGGTAGATGAATTTTTATTTATGGACTCAAGAACACCTATGTTGTTTTTCTCTAGGAGATGAGTTAGGTGATATATTTATATTCTTGATATATTTAATTTCATAATTCCCATTTGTTTTATAGTAGTCACACTTAACCTTCCATTTCTTAGGTTTGCCATTAGAAGAGGAGGCTTTAGTGTTGGTTTTATCAGAGGTTGATTTTTTATTTTTCTCTTGATCTTTATTCTTATTCTTTTCTTTGTTGGAAGTCTTTACTTTCCCATTCCAATTAAGTAAGGCTTTATTTTTTTTGGACTTTAATGTGCCCATCTAGATAAAATTATCTTGCTCCCTAGTTATGTCGATAATGAAATCATCTAAAGAGGGTATTTTTCATGCAGTGCCTAAAAAATGTTTAATGGCATGAAAAGTAGAGACAAAGACTGAATAGTTTGGATCTAATTTAGAGAGTATAAATATAAAAATTTGGTCATATTATTTATTTATCCCACATTATTTCAACTATAATCTCAAGGACTTGAACTCAGTGATTAAATCTAGAAGGGTGTCAAAATTACCAAGACTTAAGATAATGAGTTCATTCTCAAGGTCATGACCTCTCATCACATCTTGATCCACAAATAATTTATTTAGAATTTTCCATACATCATTATATTATTTGGTAGGCTCTATGTGAAATAAAAGATTAGGGGATATAAAAAGACAAAATATTCTATAGGTTTCATCACTATAGTTATACCACTTAACTATCTCTACATCTATTTTAGGTTTAATTTCATTACCTATGGTTATCCTATACAGGCTCTTACTCCTTATAATAAATTTCATCTTTATTTTACATTCATTATATTTAAATGGAGTTAGCGGGTTGATTGAACTTAAATCCATTAGTGCAGAAATGAGCTATAGTAGTAGTGAAAGTAGAAGTTATAGAAAGGAAAGTGCAAGTAGAATGCAATTAAGGACCAAAAAGCCACAATACACCCTCATTAACTATGAAATGGTGAACCACCACCCCCAACCTCACCCCCCCCCCCCAAATTTTTCAAATGCATTCTCAAAATACATTGGACTTAGTCGATAGTGCATCTAGAGCAATTAGTGCATGTGTTAGAAAAGACATTTTTTTTCAAATAAAAGAGGATATCAAACTCAGTTGATAATTCATCCAAAAAAATAAGTACAATGTGAGCAAGATAAAAAATGAATAAAACTTTCTTTTTTTATATTGCCTATAAAAAAATTGTTTTATAAAAAATAATAAAAAAATATCTACTAACAATGCTAAACTTGATGGATCTTCTTATTCATTACTTGTGCATTAAAATAAAATTAGCCTATTTTCCCTTGTTTTAAATCAAGCTATTAATTTTGTTTAGCATGCTAAAAACATTAGGGTAAACTTGAGTAACCTAGCTTGTTTTGGAATAAATTCTCAGCAACCATCTCTAAATTATAATATTTGATTTTTTTTTAGTAACAATTACAAAAAATATCATAACTTTTGTATTTGTTAATGAAATTAAAAAATTAAAAATAATTTAGAAAGATAATACCAAGGCTCACCAAACACGAAAAACATTTCATATTGATTTGTTGTGGTTCAAGATTAGTAACATCTTAAAGAGGTGGATGGTAAAGCAGACACAAGCAATGAAAAATCAAATCTAAATCACAAACCCATAGAAGATGCACTATGATGGAAAATATGTTTCCTCAATAAAAAAATGCCTCTTCCAATTTGTAGTGAATTTTATTACACTGCAATAACATTATGTCTCCAAAGAGCTTCCATATGCCAACATTATAAAGCATGTAAATGTATGATAAAAGGAATGGATAGATCTTAATGAAAAATAATATAGAAATATGACCCTACTTATGCAATAAATCTCAAAATTTTAAAGAAATCTTAGCAACAAATAACCAGACAAACATTCACCATGGGTGGCTCTGATGTCATATCGAAGTGTTATCCTAGTCCTGATAAGGCAAATGTAAAGGCTAAATGCTCACATGAGATAAGAAGTGAGTCCACACCACCAAAGAACTGTAAGAAAATTGAAATTAAAAAAATAATTACATGAGAATAATAAAAATGGAGAAATCCAAAATAATTATTAACTTTAGATGATGAATATAAAGGGAGATAGGTAGATATATAGGTGGGAGAGAGAGAGAGAGTGAAACCCCACATTTTAATGAATATGGGACTAATCTTCACAAATGACCCAAATGGGCTCAAAGACTCTAATAAAACATAATACAACATGCAATCAAAACCCATAGGATAAAATTCTACACCAATAAGGTAGGGGTTATGCTTTTCCATATGGACCAAGTGGAAAATAACATGAAATTTCATATGTAGATCACTCAATGGATATTATAGACCTAGGCCCACCATCATGTCCCACTTAGAAAAGGTGTTTCTCCATAACATTACTCTAGTTCATAGCTCCAAAATATTAAACGCATTTACCAACCAACATTTGACACTAATGTTAAGGATGACAGAGTGAGTGGGATTTTCAAATTTGAATTCTATCTATGAGTGGGATAAGGGTGATAGTGGTGGCCAATATCAAAGGAGATAAATTAGATGTTGGTTCCATAAAGTGTTCCATGTTTTGATAAAATCAATGTGGACCAAGATTTTAGAGGTAAAATCATGTGGGTACATTATGTGAATGGACAAATATCATGGGCTGAGTATTCAAGCGGGAAAAGTTTAGATCTTAATGTTGCAAAAGGTAATAAACTCATGATATATCCAAATATCATGGATAATGGATTTCATCTAGATATTTTTATTCTTTGATAATTGAATTTCTTTCTCAGATGCATAATCACTATTAGATAAATTTATGGTTACTAGACCAAATATCAATGATCTTCATAAATGGCTAAATAAAAATGGTGTCCTTAAGATCATATGGAAATCTATACAATATTGAAAGTATTTTTTATCACTAAATTTAATGATGAATAATATTATTCTAGGTTGCTTCTTAGAGGACCATGATTCTTTGGAAGAATGGGCATATTTTTTTTAAGTGGTAGAAACCTTGTTTTGATCCTGATAAAGAATATATCAATATTTTACCCATTTAGATAAGATTACCTAGGCTACCAGTGGAATTATAGGATGAATAAATCTCAGGGTAAATTGATATTGTTTTTTATCTTTATTATTTGTGTATGTGGTAATGAGATATAATTAAAGACTTACTTATGCTTGATTATGTGTTAATGTATTTATTGGTGTATCTATGCTAGATTAAATCATGTTGCATTATATCATTTGGGATCAAAATTAGAATATTGAATATGAGGATTATCTTATGAAGTGTAACATTTATTCCAAGTTGGGTCGTAATTCTAAAAGTTGTTTGACAAAAATTAAGGATCAATAACTAAGAAGAAAGGAGAACAATGATTGGTGTGGAGTATAAAACACAAAAAACATGTAGCGGGATGAATAGATTCAAACATACCTTAAAAATGAGACTAAATATTTGAAGGGAATTTTGAAGGAAAATCTAAACGTAGGATAATTAAATCTGATAGAGAAGGATATTGAAGGTCATAACATTGTAGTGAAGAATGAGAAAAAATTCAATGTGATTCAAGATGGAAATGCAGAAGAAATGAGTGAAAATTAATTTAAGGATCCTTCACAAGGTTTGTAAACATCCAAGGATACTTAACTTTTCTAGGCTTTCAAATTACTCTTAGGAATGGAGGATATCATAATTCAAGATACAGATAATGAGGATATATAATCAGATAAATTGGATATTGTATTATCTTATATAGAGGTTTTTACATATATTATCTCAGAACAACCAAAGGAGAAGAAATCTTCAGCTTCAAATAATCATAGGATAACTAGGGGAAGGAAGTTTAAATATATGGGTTCATCTAGGAAGGTTGGTAAACCTATAAAAAATAAGTATAAACTTAATTCAACTAAGAAAGAGTTGATGATGGAGTCAAGATGACATTAGTAGTATATGTAAATTTTGTTTCCTTTTATAAATGAAGTTTATATAATGGAATATAAGAGGTATTAACAACTCTGATAAATATAAATTTATAAAATACCTAATATGTAACCATAAACCTAAGATTATTATGATTTAGGAAACTAAAATGTCAACTATTTTGATATTTGAAGCCAACAGTACAATTTAAACAATTTGTTTGGGATATGTGGTCAATACAGATGGATCTTCAAGAGGTTTGGTCACTTTTGGGATCAAACTTTATTGAAGGGTTATATTTTAATTCAAAATAATCATCATCTTTTAATTCTCTTTACTAATACTTTGGATAAGAATAGTTGGTTATTTTCCAAAATCTATGTCTCAGATAATTATACTGGTAGTGTTGAACACACACTTATATTGAGGTGGGGGGTGAATTAGTATAACTTAATATTTTATTTATTATAATTTATAATCAAAATAATATCAATCATACAACATCAATAATTGAAAACACAATATTTACATGAAAACTCTTTTTGGATAAAACCATGGAGAAAAGGACTACTTGGATATACTATCCAAATCCAACCACAAATAAAATTCTTCCTAAAAAATTTGTAGTCAACAACATACTAGAGACACAAATCCCCATTGGTAAATAGTTTTAAGGCACCAACCTACTACAGACACCAATGTCCACTGCTAAATAATTTTGGGCACTAACCTACTAGAGACACCAATCCCCACTACTAAGCACCAACTTAAAAAGAGACACCAATCTCTTATTTCTAAGGCACTGACCTCTACTAAGAAAATATTCCATATTACTATTATTTTTTCATCAATGAAAGATGACAAATTCAATCTCCTCTTCTTCTTCTTCAAAAATAACTACTTATGCTTGAATTATAGAAAGAAATAATTTCATATCTTTCTCAACCTTCTATCCACCTTATATATCCTTCAAAGGCTCTTCCAAAAGGAGGCATCCCATCCAAGAGAAACCTATTCACAATAAGATGTGTTCATTGACATTTTCATTGACATTTCCATTGATAATTCCATTGGAAATTCCTTTGAAATTTCCATTGGTAATTATATTTACATCAATTTTAATTCCTTTCACATTAATGACAATATGCCAACAATCTCCCACTTTATCATTGATGGAAAATATATAGATAGACTCTTTTTGTAATTCTCCTCCTTTGCTCCCTTTTTTTTAATTATCCCCCTTTGACATCAATGGCAAAGTGATGTTCATTATACATCTATCAAAAAATAAATCATGGGAAATATCCATGTCATATTATTCAACATCACAAAAACTGAATGATTATCTTTATGCTCTTCCCTATCCTTTTTCATAAGGACTTCTTATTTTCTCATTTTATCTCTTTTAATTTGATCTAATCCAAGATTTTTGACATTATCTACATCCATATGGCTAATCTCTATATATTCAAGCATTAACTCATATTTTCCACTTCCCTCGAGTCTTAAGGCAAATTGCTTCTCTATATGCTTAATTTTATTACTTGGAGATTCTAATTTAAATTATTTTCCAAACCCTCCTAAAGAGTGATTATTAAAACTTATGGTGAGCCAAACACAAATGCAAAAAAATTCCTAATAATATGTATTCATCCAATATTACAAGTAATGAATATCTAGCTCCTTCAATAAACTTCTTTCCATGTTGAAATACAAGAGTAAAGGTATGAAACCTCTCATTATCTAAGATTTGAGAATTTAAAAATATTTCAAAACATTAGTAGATCAAATTATAGATCATGTATTTTAACCACATCCTACAAAAGTGATTCATCAATAGATATCCAAGTCTCTTCATGTTTTTCATGTTCTTATCTTGGAACATAAACTTTTTCCTAATCATCTTTCTCATTCTTCTCTCTAACCATATATTATTTCTATCTAATATTCTATGAGACTTCATCCTTTAAGTTTTCTTTTCACTAGAGCTAAAATATAATGTAATGATTATGTCCCCCTATATTTTTACTTATTATGAGATTAGTGATACCTCTTATGCATGAAATGTACTTTGCACAAGCATATGTCTATCCTTTTCTTGCTCTTTCTTCTTTCTCTGTACTTTTGAAGTTTCTTCCTTTTATTTACTCATGGCTTCCACTTTATTATTTTTTTGAGGAAGTTTCATAAAACCACTTCTATAGAAGCATGATGTATGTCCATATTTGTTTCACTTATAACATAAGATATTATAATTTACTAAAGGAGAAAATGAATTATAGTTGCTATTTTCAAACCCATAAGGACTTGTATTCTTGTTATAATCAAAATGTCTTTCATGTGTCCTATAGTCTATTGATTTATGACCAAAGTGATTACATAAAAATTAATAACCAAAGAAATAATGTTGGAACCTAGTCATGTGTGCATGCCTTGGAGGAAATGAATTTTTGAATTTGTCCTTGTTATATTTTGAAGGAGTGCTTATTTTTTGTGGGAATTGATTCCTTTTCTTCTTTCTAATAGGACTTTTGAGAACATCTTCATCGATTTTTGTCTTTTCTTCATTTGCCTTTTTACTGGATCTTTGTGATTTTCTTTGTTGGCCATCTAATTTTATTTATATCAAAGACCAATCTCTATAAATGGTGACCTCTACCCATTTATGATATCATCTAAGATTAATGTACTCTTTTAAAATTTGAGTCTTTTTTTCATCTTAGTGTTTGTTTTCGCTAGTTCTTTTGTCAAGGAAACAATTTTGGACTCTAGCCTCTCACAATTTTATTCCTTTTTGTTTAATTGGATTCCCACCTCCTCTTCAACCCATTTTGCTTATTCAAGTTGAATATTGAGGTTAATGATCATATTTTTTGATTTTTCAAGAGTTTGTGACATTTTTGCCTTAGATTCACAATCCTCTTGAAGCTACAATTTTTATTCCAAGTTCTTCTTCTTAAGTTTCTTTATTTCACTTAGGGCACAATTGAGTTCTTCTTCTAAATACACTTATCCATCTATTTCAGCATTCTCTTTCCCTTCTGAATCATTTTTTTATTTTTTTGTCTTCACTTTCCAAGATATCATTTTTTGTTTCTATTGCCATGAATAAGATCTCTTAACTATCACTAATGAAGAAACTCTCTTCTGATGAACTACTTTCCTCTTTTAAATAGAGTTTTTTCTTGTACTTGTAAAAGCTCTTATTTTTCTTAGGTTTGCATTGTTTGTGGCCTTTTTTATATTATGCTCTTATTCCTCTTCACCATTTTCATTTTTTGCATATGGGAATTTGGCTATAAAGTGTCCCACCTTTCCAAAATTAAAGCATTTAAAAGGTAACTTACCTTTGTACTTATTAGATCCTTTCTTTAGATTCATCACAAAATGAGCTTCTTATTCATCTAATTGATTATTTTAACTATCACTTGGATTAGGTCTTTATTCCTCATTTTCTTTGAGGATCTAAAGGCTACCTCTCATTTGGATGATTTATCCTTTTTGGTCCTCATTTCATATTCCATGAAGATCCCATGCAATTAATTCGTAGTTAGTTTATCCAAGTCCTTCGTTTCCTCAATAGATGAAAACTTTGCATAAAATCTTAAGGTAAGTAACCTTAGAACCTTTTTTCATGATCCTTAGATCTTCACATTTTCACCAAGTCCTTTGATGGTATTTACAATTTCATCCACATGAAGTAAATAGGATGTAATGTTCTAATCATCCTTCATTTTCAAACTTTCAAATTATCTTCTATGTGTTTGAAGCTTAGCTTTATTTACCTTATCATCTCCTTCATAGATGTTATTTAGTTTATCCCAAATATCTTTTGCCAATTCACAGTGCATTAATTTAACAAAATTTGATTCTAATAGACCACACAAAATTACATTAATGGCTTTTGTATTATTTTCACTCGCCTTCTTTCCCACTAGATCTATTAGAGGAGATAATGGAGCTACATATCTGTATAAAAATATTTACCAAATATCAAATCTAAGAGCTATTAGGTAAGTTGGAATCTTTATGATCCACAAGGAATTATTTTTTTCATCAAATAATGGTTCCCTATTTGATTAAAATACTTATTGACTGGCCATGTGTGCTCTTTTGATCTACCTTCTAGCAGATAGACTATTTCCAAAGGAACCCACTCTGATACTAATTTTTAGCACATGCTTGTATTGAGAGGAGGGTGGTGAATCAGATAGGGTAATCTTTTACTTTTTCAAATTGAGAACCACAATAATATCAATCACACAACATCAACAATTAAGAACACAAGATTTACATGAAAACTCTTTCAAGAGAAAACCACAAAGAAAAGGACTTCTTGGATATACTATACAAATACAACCACAAATAAAATTATTATTACAAAATTTATAGGCACCAACCTACTAGAGGTGCCTATCCCCATTTCTAAACATTTTATAGGCACCAACATACTAGAGACACCAATCTCCACTGCTAAATCATTTATAAGCACCAACATACTAGAGACACCAATCCCCACTTCCAAGAACTAGATTTTTAAGAGACACCAATTTATTGTTTATGAGGCACTAACCTATTTTGAAATGATACTCCACCTTACTATTATTTCTTCATCAATGAATAATGTCAAATTTAATATCCTCTTCTTCTTTAGTATAAAAATATGCTTATGCTTGAATGATAGAAAGAAATAATTCTATATCTTTCTCAACCTTATATCCACCTTATATAGCCTTAAAAGGCTATTCAAAAAGGAATCATCCCATGCAATAGGCACTTCTTCACCAAAATATGTGTTCATTGACATTTTCATTGGCAATTCTGTTGGCAATTCCTTTGACATTTCTTCTGGCATTTCCATTGACATTAATTACAATTCCTTTAACATCAATGCCAATATTATAATAGGTATAAGTAAAATTTGGGATGAAATTTATACATTTCAAATAAATTTTCATAATTTATGATGGATTATTGTATGGGATTTCAATACCCCTCTTTCTCCTTTAGAAAAGAAGGGTGGGAGATAAAAAAAATAGTAGAATTATGGATGATTCTTTTAAGTTTTTAAAATCTATTAATGGTTTTTTAGATGTGTAATTGAGGGGGTATACATTTAATTTGTCTAATAAATGGTTAGGGGAACATCTACCCAATTTCATTTGGATAGATTTCTTAGTTTTGCTAGTTAGTTTTTGGATCATAATCTTTATCTTTCCTCCCTTCCTATAATTGGGTTAGATCATAATCCTTTGGCATTTAATTTGTATTTTTATTCTAAGAAGCATATTTATCCCTTTCAGTTTGATAAAATGTGGTTTCTCCATACTGATTTATAAAAAAAAAATTAAGAAATGTGGGGAATTTTGATTTTTGGGTTGGCAATGTTTAGGGTTGCTAAGAAGCTATAAAATGTTAAAATTAAGCTTAGAAAATGGAATAGAGAGGTCTTTGGTAATACCTTTGAGATGAAAAATAAAATTAGATAAGATTTAGTATTTCTTGAAAAATAAGTTGGAATCATGGGGATAAATCAAAATTTGTATTAGAAGTAAAAGAATATTCTTTCTGAGTAACATATTATTAATATCCAAGAAAAGACATTTTGAAGACATAAATATAGGGTGATTTGCTTGAAATAAGGGGACCATACTATGATTTTTTTCTATTTATCTACCCTTAATCATTTATTATCTAATATAATGATTCGGGCAATAATTCAAGTGATAATTTGGGTGATGGTTCTACTCCAACTAATGATGGAAATTTTGAGAGCCATAACTTTTGATTCATCTTATCCAAGATGTCATGAACTTGTTTTTGGATGTGTTGCATTTTTTCAATGAAATTTGTTGCTTTTGATACCTCAAATTTCCCATGAGGTGTGTATTCCATGGTGGAGAATGGAACAACTATATAAATTGGTGCCATGGGTTAGAACCCAAAGCATACTTGGAATGGACTGTGCTTGGTCAAGCTGTGCAGGGCCTAATGGTATCCATGTTATATGAAAAGAATCCCCTCATCCCATGTGGATGGATGTTTGGAATGATACATTTGAATCATGTAAACAATCAAGTGGTCTACCACTTCTGTCTAACCATTAGTCTATGGATGGAAGGCTATGGACTTCAACAACTTGGTATCCATCATCTTCCATAGAGTGGACTAGAGGATGCTTAGAAACCTACTATCTTGATTTGAGACAATGGACTTGGGGAGATCAAAATGGAGCCAAACATGACTAAAATATAGTTGAGTAGTTTCTTTAGTAGATATATTTTTCTTACAAGCAATCATGATAGCCATTTTTGAAAAATGATAAAATACAACAACAATATAGTCCTTGCCATGTTTTGAAGTGGGCAAACCTAATAAAAAATATATTGAGATAGATTCCCAAGTCCTGGTTAGTTCTTTCAATGGCATGTACAATCCTTGTTTCTTATTTGTTGGCTTGGCTATCACACATGGAGTGCAATATTTTAGGTACCTTTCCACATCCTTTCAGATATGTGGCTAGTAGAAGTGTTTATGAATAACTGCCAATGTCTTTTCTACACCAAATTATCTAGCTATCCTACTAAAATGTGCTTCCCATATCATCTTTTGTTGCTCTACAGCTGGAACATATATGTGCCCCATATGATAATGACATTATCTTATAAATAGAAATAAGAATTTTTTTTACCTTATTAAAGCACCTAATATGTATCAATAAAGGTAGGATCTGCTTCATATAGATCACCCCAAGTGGTAGTCTTGTGTCTGCATAGGTCAAGAACTATTGTGAATGTAGTAATTGGTGGGCAGCTCAGACAATCTATGGTAATATTTGAGCTCCTTTTTTGTGTTTGATTATTAGATGGAATTTCTATAGATATGTGGTCCACTTTTGATGCCTCTCATTTCATATTTTTTTCTATGTTTGGATGAATTATAATGGTCTATGGTCAGTGTGGATGACCATCTATTTCCCTAAGATGTAGTGTTTCCATTGTTTATAAGCTTACATAATGGCATAGAGCTCCTTGTCATATGTCAGGTATTTCCTGACTATATTAATGAAAGTTTGACTATGGTATGCAATAAGATGGCCATGTTGCATGATGATAGATCCCATGGCATATTTAGATGCATCTATCATCAACTTGAAAGGTTGATGCAAATTTGGCAAGGCAAAAGCAGGGGCTGAGCAAAGTTTGCTCTTCAAATTCTCAAATTCCCTTTATTGTATTTTTCCCCACTAAAATGTAGCTTTAACTACTCCTTTAGTCACTTGGGTTAGTGCCAAGCAACATGTGAGAATACAAGAACAAACCTATGATAGAAATTTTCAAGACCCAAGAAGCTACAAAGTTTTGTGAGGGTCCTTGGTGTAGGCCATCCTTAAATAACCCAAATCTTCTCTAGATCGGCATGGACCCCTTCCTCATTCATGCCATACCTTAGATACTAATTTTTTTCATCAAGAATGGTGCATTTTTCGATATTTGCATACAACTTATGCTCTTAAAGAGTTTAAAGCACCTTACAAATATGTTATAGATGTTCCTCCCATGTTTTGTTGTAGATGAGTATGTCATGCAAGTAGACAACCATGAATGAGTTGGTGAAGGGTCACATGATGTCATCCATCATGATCATGAAGGTTACAGGTCATTAGTTAAGCCAAAAGGCATAACCAACCATTTGAAGAGCCCCTCCTTAGATTTGAATGCAGTCTTCCAGACATCGGTGGGGTCGATGGAATTTAGTGATAGCCAAATTTGAGATCAATTTTGGTGAAGAACTTCACACCATATATTTGGTCTAGCAGGTCATCAATCCTAGGGAGGGTGTAGTGATTCTTCATAGTGACTTTATTCAAGGCTTGATAGTCAATGAAAAGCCTCCATGTTCAATCTTTATTTGGTGTCAGGACAATAAGGCTACCACAACGTGAAGAGCTTGGCTTGATGAGATCCTTTTGGATCAATTCCTGAATCTATCTTTTGGATCATATAATCAATTTCATTGTTAAATATAAGGGGTAAGTCACTTCTAAATTTATAGTTATTGAGGATGAATCCATTGAGTTTTTCAAAAATTTGTTCACTAAGGAAAATGTTAATAATGGTACATAGGTCAATAATATATTCAATTTGATTCATATGAATATAAATCTAGAGGATAATATATGTCTTAATAAACCAATTTATATTGAATAATTTGAATATGTGGTTTCCCCTATGGAAGGGAATTGATAACTTTATTTTAACATTTTTTGGAGATTAACAAATGGGATTTAACGATTGTTGTTTGTGAGTTTTTTTACTATGGCAAGATTCTAAGATAATTTAATAATACTTTTACTTCTATTATTCATAAGGTCTTTGGAGACAAGGATTTCAATAAAAATAGACCAATTAGCTTATGTAATATTGTTTACAAAATCCTTACAAAGTTGTTATCTTTGAGATTGCAACCTCTTCCTCATGCTATCATCTCTTTTTAGCAAGGTGGATTTGTGTTGGGTATACAAATTCAAGATGGGATTATTTTGGTTCATGAAATTATTCATTTTATGGGGAAATGGAATAAAGATGTTATGATTGTGAATTTGGACATGAACAAGGCCTATGATAGGGTCTCTTAGAATTTATTAGATAAAAATCTAGAAAGGTTTGGTTTTAATAGGAAATTTAGAAGGGTCATTAGTATTTTTATTTCACATCTATGTTTTATATCATCAATAATGGTTATCTAATTAGTTTATTTTTTAGTGCATCTAGGATTATACAAGGAGATCCCTTATCTCCTCTTCTCTTTATTATTTTTATATTCTCATTAATGGTTGTCTAGTCAGTTTATTTCCTAGTGCATCTAGAATAATACAAGGAGATCACTTATCTCCTTTTATCTTTATTGTATTTATCTCCATCCATTTCTAAGGGAAGGTTAAAAGGGGTTAAACTAGTGACAAGTGTTGATGTATGGACTAAGATTATTAAGGATAAATATTTGACTAG
The DNA here is from genome assembly GCA_037957365.1 of Torreya grandis. Taxonomy (NCBI): domain Eukaryota; kingdom Viridiplantae; phylum Streptophyta; class Pinopsida; order Cupressales; family Taxaceae; genus Torreya; species Torreya grandis. The sequence continues at coordinate 1,281,824 of JARHVA010002628.1, forward strand.
TTACGATAGTGTGGATTAGATACAAGATGAACATCTTTCTCAAGGTTCCTAGTTTTGGAATTGGGTAGTCAAAAATTTATATGATATGTTCTAGACGGAAAATTGGTAGCAGAGATAAAGTGAAATTTTAGGAGGATAAGTGACTTCTTAATCAATCAATTAAATATTTTTCTCATTGGATTTAAATTTATGGTGATTTGAAGAGGAATTATGGATAGAAAGTGAACAATTATATTTTGAATAGAGGGGTTGGAAGAGAATGGATTGTTTCAAATCTAGAAGATGCTTGTGATTACCATGCTAAGACTATATCTGATATTAATGTTATTTTGAAAATTTTCTTTGTTGGAAGATCTTTGATAAAGGATGAAATTATTTGGGAAGATTCTTTAGATGTTCAATATTTTGTTAAAATAGGTTATAAAATGGCTATTGGAGGTATTCCTGATCGTTTTCCTTGGGATAAAATTTCAAATAACAAGTTAACCCCTATGGTGAATAGATTTTTTTGGTTGGATATCCAAAACAAAATTCTTATTATAGATAACCTCTAAAAAAGAGGATTATATATTCCTAACCATTATGTAATTTGTAAAATAATGTCGAGTTTATTATTTGTATTATGATGGAATGTCCCTTTACCTTTGTTAGAATAGGCCATATTCTTTCTAAGTTTGGTAGGGTTTAGGTGTTACATACCTCTCTTTTTTAATTATGGTATCAATGGAGATATCCCTTCAAGAGTAAGATTTTTAAAACTCTCTTGGCTATGACTCTACCACACATTATTGGGGGTATATGTAAACAAATGATTTTGAGAATTTTTAAGGGGATCAAAATAAAAGTTGAATTTTTGCTCTAAAGTTATCTAATCTATTGAAAGGTAATTTGTTCTCTCTTAATATGAATAAGGATAATATGGTTAGTGATTTTTAATTACATATTATTGTAAATTTGTAGATTAATATGAAATCTAGTCCTCCCAAAAATTACAATCAATTTGACTGAGGATAACATGGTTAGTGATTTTTAATTACATATTGTTGCAAATTTGTATATTACTATGAACTCTCATCCTCCTAAAAATTACAAAAATTAGGTTAGGAGAATGAGTTAATGGATCTCCCCTTGGATGGGTTAAATTAAAATTTTATGGTTATTATAAAGTACATCCTAGGGAATTCAGTGGTGTATGGGGTACAAGGGATGATAATGGAAGAGTTATTGCATTGTTTATTAGGAATTTTGGCGTTCAAACTAGTCATGTTATTAAGGGCTTCACAACCTTATGGGGTGGTAGAATATATAAAGATTTTGGTCTGATTAATATTTATATTGAAGTGGATTCCATGTATACTATTAATCATATCTTAAGAATAAAATTCCAAGTTACACTATTAGTAATATTCTTCAAGACACTTTTGATATCATTACTTAGTAATTTCAGTAAATGAAAATCAATAACACATTTAGGGGAGTGTTATCAATAAAATTTTCACCCTAAGGAGGTATATTCAAACCTCATCAAATTTTGTGTAACATTGAAACACCTCAATGCTATGGGTGACCTATTGGAGAGGTGAATCTCTAGGTTAAAGGGCTAGCTCTCTTGAAGTATCACTTAGGCTCATCAAACTAATTTATCAACCTGAAATTAAAAGAGAGAGTAACCTATTATAATGGAGGTGATGCACCAAATATGTGGTCCTACACCTATATATCATATAATAAAGACATGAACTAGACCATGAATTCAATTTCACTACTCAAATATGAAGTCTTTAGGCATGGCTATTTCACATAAAGGCTAGTGCATGGTCCATAGACTAAGAAGTTGATCAATAGGTATCTAAAGACACTAAGGAGGAATTATTAACTTGTAAATCACATAAGATATTATTCAAACTATATAACATCCAAATATGACTATTAATTGTATATAGATAACTAAAGATGACAAATGAAAGGATGCATTTCCTATCACTAGTCAGTCATCAACCAACTAAGCATATCTACTAGACACAAGCCATGAAAAGGGAAAAAATTAGTCTTATACAAATCAAAAGGTAAAATACAAGTGTTTATCTAAGAATGGATTCACCATCAGTTAGGTCATGATCCTTTTCAAATCCAAACTAGGCCATACATATAGAGAAGGTGAGAAGATATACATAAAGGTACATTGGAGAGGAATCAAGAACACATGTCACTGTTCATAAGGAAAGTTACAATAATATAGGGGTTAGAAGTAGTCCCAATAAATTTAATAACATGTGTCACTTCATCTTTGAGATGATATCCCATGAGAATTTGGTGTAGAAAGGAGGCACCTCACTCATCTCATTTGAAACTGCCACTACTTTCTTTCTTGGATTTACAAATTTTATATCTTAACACATGATAAACTTCTCAAAGTTTTCCAATGCTACTCTAGGCCATTTACATATTTATATAATTATATTAGATTTGAGATCTAATATTCAAGTGATTTTAGGCTTGTGGTAACCTTCAAACTGAGTATAAGAGTCTAGTTGGTTCAATAGGCCATGAAAATTAGTCACTTCTCTCATTCTAGGTCTAGTCTTTGAATAAAGACTACTAAAATATTTTAAAATTCTATATAAAATCTATTTATATATCATATTCTCTATTAAAACCTAAAAATTACTTTCAAGTACTGCCACCCAGATGTATTAGGTCTCTTAGGGCTCTTAATTGCATAATTGATCAACACTAGGTGTCTTGACTCCCCAAGAAATGTTGCAGTCACTATAATTATTCCTCATGAAGATATAGTAAAAATATATTATACCCTACCTCATGTATAGATATATCCATTATACCCTACTAGGCCTTACCCAATTCAAATCCAAGAGAAAATTCCTAAAATTGAGCTTTCTAGGTTTGTAACATTCACTTCTAGACCTAATCTGTATATCTTGCACCTCACACGTGTAGATGAGTAGATTATATTAGTTCTCATGAGATATTTTAAGGTCACTTTGATATTTTTCCAGCTATACAATTCCATTTTAATAAATTTATCTCATGTTCTCTCTCATCGAGTCATTGACAAGGTGTAGTTAGGTTCAAATAGGTCTACCATCTTAACAATAATCCATAAAGGTAAGGGATTCAAAACCTAAACTAATGACACAATTATCTAGCCCAAATAAATCCCTTTCCATTTATAATATATTTATATCCCATTAAAATCCTCATACAAGTTCTATGTACAAAACTAAGTCTTCTTGATTTCTTCATAGTGGAGAGCAGGGTTTTGAGGTAACTTTCAATCTTAAGGATTGTTTATAGAAATGTGAGGGTTATTGAGAGAAATAATGCCATTTATTTAAGTTAGGATACCAAATTAATCTTATATAAAGTCCATATTTCCCCATATAACTCTTTTAAGGTGTTTTGAGCTTCTCAAGGTGGTCTCTTAGGTAGAGATGACTGTGTGCACAGAATGAGAAAATGCTTCTTTGTCAGAACACCCTAAAGTGTGTAAGACCACAAGAAATCCAAAACAAGTTTTAAATGATCCATTAATTATTTTCAATGGTATTCAATATAAATTAGTCTCCCAACAAGAGTTATGCAACCTGATTCCATACTATGAGGGTTTGAAGACAATTAGGTTTATTTAAGAGTTTGGTGTCTGTTTGGCTCTTCAAGGATTACAAAACTCTTTATCCACATTCTATGATAGTGTTAAAAACTATATTAATCCTTTCCCCTACATTTTCATCAAAAAAGGGTGACTGATTATGCTCAAGTGCACTATATAGGCATATTTGATGCCAATCTGACTGTTGGCTCTTCATCACTATAAAGCATCAAACTAGCTCAGAGATACTCTATAAAATCATGAATATGTCACTCATCTTACTTCCCAACCAAGAAATCACTCTCAGTCCACTTGTATGTATGCATTTATCAAATTGTAGGTATTAAATTGGGTTATTGGAGGTCAAGAATTATTCTCTAACTAATTATTATTTTTAATTCAATCTCAAATCCATTCCCACAATACTTACTAGTAGTTTTATTCATTCCTCTATTTGTCATTTATATTTTTCATCCCTAGCACATATTTTCATCAGTGACTATTATAAACATGTATGTATCTCTTTAGGAATGTATAGGGTTTTAATTAAGTCTAGAGATTTCTAAGGCAAAGAATGTACACTATCTTCATCATGAATTCCAAAAAACTTTCAAGACATAACCTCTGCACTTTTAAGTCATCCAAAATATTCACTTCATCTTGGATTCATACACAAGTCTATGTGAGCTCGTTTATATGATTATTGGGGTTCAAAAGTGAATTATCAATAGTATATTTACCTTGTTTATAACTTGTATCATCTCCAAAGGGGTTACAAAGTTTACACACCTCATTAAACCATTCAAACATCATTTCAAACAAAAATTATTTCATTTTGTGTGAAAAAGAGACATACAGGTCTAAGTAGACCTGTAGGCTTACATTTCTCATGCTTTTGGATTTTTATAGCATAAGCTTGATCCTTTGGGATTTGGAAATCTTTATACACTACTTAATTACATTTCTTATGAGATAAAGGTTTCTATGTTGCTTAAACATTTCAAACAAGGAAGAATCTTTTGAAAACCTCTTTTTCAGGTAGCCTTAAGCATGAAATCATGAATACTACTTTGAAGGGTTGTGTATATAAACTTTAATAAGGTTAGATAGATTTGATGGCATGAGAAGATAGTGGAACATAATCAACCTCCCTTTAATGCACTAGAAACAATCAAACTCTTCATAATCTCAAAGGCATATTTGTGACATATCACTCTCATGAAGGATATTTTGAAGACACTGGAAGCCTACACATGCCAACTTAGTGAAAAAAATCATGGAATGACTATTCATATCCATAAAAACCTTGTACATTACTTCTCACACTCCAATTAGTTTAAAATCTCAAGAAAAATTGCTCAAAACTGAGCTAGGGAGGATTATGGGTAGTTTTTGATTCCTTATGATCTTAACTATTATTCATAGAGTGAGGGGATTCAATATGAAAACCAATGCTAGGAATTTTAAGGTGACTATTACCCTTATCTCTAGTCAAGAGCTTATACCCTGATTCTACCCATATGGTATGTACCATCCATTTAAAATCTACCTTCATGAGCTTCCAAGGAGATCAATAGAAGAGAAAATGAGAATTATAAATTATTGAGACCTGTGTAAGATCCCTAAAATTGGATATGACTTGTATAACTTTAAGAGGCACTTCTAAAATGCTTTTACCTAAAAGTGTATTTTTTTTTGTACAATTTCTTAAAATGCCCTTTTGGGGTTAGAACTGAATTAAATGACTTATTCTGACATGAAAACAAATAATCTTAATTACTTCTAAAAACATGCATGTTATAACTCATATTAAAATATTTTTAATTTGATAAAGTCCATACATTACCTCTTTTTTAGCCCAAAAGGTGATTTAAATGGAGTTAGAGTACATGATATGCATGGTGAAAGACTAACACATGGTTAGATGAATTGTAGAGCTTTGAAAATCCAAATTTAAATATATATGACATCTTCACCATCAAATTTAATGATCCATTAAAAAATATCACCTTGAAAAAGTTTAAATTGACCAAAATTGAAACCTAGGATTCTCCAAAAACCTTAAAAAATGCAAAAATATATTAATCTTTTTAAATAGATTTAATAAGACCTAAACCAAGTGACCAAGTGAAAGGACTGAACTTTATGTAATATGTCCCCTCTTGAGACATCATGACATACTCCTAAGACTCACTAGACTGACCTTGAAGGCATTGAATGCTTGAAGAAAGATATTACCTTAAACAATGCTAACAAGGGTATTTAAAAGACATCAAAGACATCATAAGGCATGACAAAGATCATGAACAAGGCATGAAAGCACGATAAATAAGATATTTTTCTATAGGGGTTAAAATTTTGACCCAAGGGGTTAAAATTGCTCAACATGAAGGTAATAGTATTGCTGATTGGTTTACCAATAGAGGAGTGAATATTAGTGATTTCATCAATTGGTAATGTGTTTCTAGTTTGCCTAAGAAAGTGATTCAATTCATTGATGAAGATTAGAGTAATATATAATAATGGTTTTATGAGATTAAATCCTCATACCAATTTGTTAATTGAATGATAATTTTTTAATTATAAGTGTTAATTCCAATAATTTTAGAGGGAATTTATAAATATATTATTTGAGATTGAGGATCATGAAAGGTAATCATTATGGAAGTAAATATAATCCCATCAATGATACTAAGAAGTTAATTCTAAGCATGGGAAATCATGTGAGAGGATGGAATCATTATTTCAAGGTTTATGTCACTTTGAGTGAGGGCTGGATTCACACAAATAGATATGAGGTGATGATTATTGTCATTATTTGTGTTCTAAAGGTTAATTGCATAATTCATTATGGTGAGACTGCTTATAACTAGTTTGAGTTGAGAAAGGTGAAAATGGGTGGTGATCTATACATAATTGAGCCATCTATTATGGTTTGTATTAATAATTACAAGGATGTGTGGGTTATCCTTGAGGATGGTAGTTTTTCTAGTTATATGAATAAGATTTGTGACATTGAAACTCATCTCTCAATCATCTTTGGTAATTTAATGTAGGCTATAATTATGATTGTGAGGGATGTTAAAATTGTTGTTTCTAAATAATTGATTGCTCAAGTAACTAGGATGATTACTTACAATAGCAAGTATTTTAAGAATAAGTGGGAGAAGGCTAAATAAATGGAGAAACTTATGGATCCTTGCAATGAGTTGGTACCTTTATAAGGTGGGATTCTTCAAGAGTATTTGCATGTGCCTTAACATGAAGTTGCTAAACAAGTTATGAATTATTTAACATATGATGGAGGGTATGGGGTTATCTTCTTTTGTCAGTTTTCCATCTTAAAAAATGTTAGATATAACATTCCTATTATGTTTTCCATTTTATTTGTTGATGTCTCTGAAGACTTAATTACAAAAATTTATATTTGAAAATCTACATTACCTTGTCACCAATCCATCATTTTTCTCTTTTATAACGATGTTAAGTCCCTAAGGGTTGGGCCCTCTTTAGATATGAAATTAGTTGAGTCTTTTAGGAAGGTGAATACTAATTATAAAGGGAAGGGGAAAAGATATTATGAAAAATTCATTATCATTAAGATTTCTAAAAATTCCCCATGTCTACCCTTACTAAGTCTCCTATGCAAAGGACAAGGTCCTTCATTATGTTTGTCTTTGAATAGGATGAACTGGAGGAGGAAAACGAGGAGGGAGAAGAGGAAATTGAGATGTTAGGTGGGAATCCTAATGAGGTGGACAAACCAGCTATTGATTTAAAGAATGTCATGAAAAAATATGTTGTTTTCATTGATTTAGATGGGTCTCATAAGAGGAAGGAAAGGGAAAAGGAAGTGGGAGATGAGAGTATACACAAAAGGCTTAAATTTATGGCTATATATATATTAACCTCCATAATAATTTTTTATCTTTGATCATTAAATATTCCATTATAAATATTTATGTTGGTGAAAGTTTCAGTGTTCGTGGTGTTGATGAGGGTGAAGGTGTGGCTTTTAAGTTACATAAATTGGAATATAGAATTGAGAATTTGGAGGAAGAGAGGAATTATATGCAAGGTATGATTTAGAAATTAGTATAAATGAGTCAATTTACTATCAGAAATTATGTTTCAAACATAAATGTTTTAAATGAAATCATTAAGACATGTAACCAACAAAGGGGCATTCATGTAAGTAAAATAAATAAGGTCTTAGAGAAAGGGAAGAATATGGAGATAGATAATTCTATTTTAGGGGATAGCGAGGAGTTACTCAACAAGATATTTAAATAATGGAACCTGGTGCTTGAATATCTAGAGATATAATTCATCATTTCTAGTTTGCTACTTTTTAGCTATGTTCTGGTTGTTTGTCTATTGTATATAGACAACTAGTTTTATATTTTAGTGTTTCTCATCTATGTTAGTTATTTCTCTTGACCTTAGACCTATTTTTTGTAACTGGTACAGGACCCAATCAAAACCTACCTTTTACCCTTAATTAAAAATGATGATAAAACACATAAAAATTTAAATTGTGAACATATGAATGATGAAAACCTGCTAAAGCTAGTAATATACCTTATGATTGTTGAAACATAATATTTTTTGGATACCTTTATGGCACAAATTGTTCTATTTAATAAATAATAAATAATATACTTATATTTTAATAAAAAAAGGTGTTCAAAATTTGTTGTGTGCATATAAAACTTATGTTTTATATTTGAATAGGGAAAAAGGTGAATCGGTTGATTACAACCATTCACTCACCTTATAAAATAATTTTACCTTTGTAATCTAATCACAAGATTGAGAATTTTTTTGAGTGGTTGTGCCTTTGATTATTTTGTGGATAATTTTTGAAAGAGAAGAAGTGAGTTGAATTTTTTTTATTAAGTTGTAAATGTTTATCAAATAATAGAAATCTTTATGAGTTTTTATCTCGTTGAGATTTTCCCATGTTAAAATTGTGTAATGTGCCATTTATTTATTTTTTCTATTATGTAATTGTTGAGCAATATTTGATTTCCTTCCATTGGATATTTGACATGATACCATATCCATAATTATCTGATCATTATTTGTATGTAGTTTTATTTACAAGTTGTTTAGCTAGACAACTTGTACATGTAATTTGAAATTTGTATTTTATATATAAACAAATCTAAATATGCGATAAATATTTTTTAAATCATTTAAAACCTTTATTGCACTAAAGATATAATAATTAAAATAATTTATTATAAGCTATATATATATATATATTATAATAATAATAATAATAAGAATAATAATAATAATAATAATAATAATAATAATAATAATAATAATAATAAATTTTTTAATTTATTTATTTGTGTGTGAAAGTGAGGGGAGGCCAGCCCCACCCATATTTTAATATTAAAAAAAGGGTTTGAGTTATAAAAATTATTAATCCTTCATTTATTTTTATAAATAATAGTCCTGTGATTCATTTTGATAAACAAATTATATTTTTTATAGTAATTTTTTTCTATAAAAAGTTTTTATAGAAAATTTTTATCAACCTTAAAATAGTTAATTACCATAATTTTTTTTTTCATTATAATAATTTTATTTTAAAAATTTATGATCATTTTGTTTATAAATAAAATATTCTTTTGAATAATTTATATTAAAAAATTTTAAGGGTAATTTTTTTTATAAACCTTAAAATATTTAAAATAAAGTATTATTTTGATTAATTCATATTAAAGGTTTTAAGGGACAAATTTTTACTAACCTTAAAATATTTAGTTACCCTAAATTTGTTTTCATTATAATAATTTTATTTTATTATTTTATGAAAAGTTCATTTAAAAAAAGTAGTTTTTTTGAATAATTTATGTTAATTTTTATTTACCTTAAAATATTCCATTATAGTATTTTTTTTTTTTACTATGATATAGTAACATTTTCTTATAAATAATATATATATATATATATATAATATAATTTTTTTAAATATTTTTTAGAAAAAATATTATAAATATATTATAATATTTAAATAGTAATAATCATGTTAAATACATTTTTTTACCAATTAGGTTTAGTTGTTAATTAAGTATAAAATTAATTGCTCTGATACTTTTTGAATATGATTGAATAATTTGATTTTAATTTGTGTAGGTTGACCTAAGCTTGAAGGTGTATAGAACATGTTAGTGTTAATATTAAATTAGTTACTTTATTAAATTATTTGTGTCTAATTATTTAAAAGTGAACATCATGGGCTATGGAAAACATGTTTTGGGTGATATTTTGTACAAATAATATTACCTGCACCCTATTAGCCTTAGACATTAGAAGAACTCATTTGTTTAAATAATTATATTTAATTATTTATTTTTCTACACCAAAATACATGTATGATCATGGTATATTATTTGAAGGACCCATTTATGTAGTGTATTTATAAAGTGATACTTGAGTTCTATAGCCCACCTTGGTCTTACTCTTAATATCATAGAATATAAATTTTAGTCTTATGTTCTTTAAATTACAAACTTTTGTTACTTGATGAAATTACATGAGATTATGTATTATTTTGAGAATTTGAATGAAGTAATGTAATATTTTGTTAATAGGCTTATGTAATATTTCATGTTTTAGTCTAGAAATGATCTAAAAAATCTGGGAATGTGGAAGCATAATGATATCATATTTTTATTTCTTTATACTCGATATATACATTAAGAATAAACTAAGTAGTGGTTTGCATTCACATTGTATTAAGAAATAGATATAATATGAATAATATCTCAGTAAAAATAATTCAAATATGTCTCAATACATCCTCTTTGCACATTGAGTGAGAGTGTTATCCTTTAGTATGATATGTCAATGTGGTGAATAATCTAATTTTGAGTAAGCATGTAACACAAAATTGATGGATTGCATAAAAATATCTAGCAATAATTCCATAGATCATATTGTGAAGACTAAAATATAAAAGATTCCCTAATAATTTGAACATATTCCCATGTGATATCTAATTATGAGTATATTTTTCAAACCATCTTGAATTTGGCCAAAAGGACTCCATGTAATATTGATAAAAAATATTGGGTTGAATGGCTCCAATAGCTCGAATGGCTCCACAATCCCCATGGTGAATGGATCTATGACCCCCCCTATCCTACTAGCTCAAATCTATAGCTTATGTTGGTTATGTCAACGGTTGAGGTTGTTGAGGGGTTAAACCCTAGATCATCTCCTCCTTTGCAATTAGTTGACATTCCTCTCATATAGGATTTTTGCCTAGTGCCAGTATGAATGACACTCTACCTATGGATTTAGATTTGCATAAGGTATCTAACCTCAAGCCTTTGTTACTACACTCAGTCCCCATCCACCAAAAGCAACTTGAATCTACTCCTCATGTGGGGAAAAAGACTCTAACATGCCTTATAGCCTCAAACCCTACCAGTCATGTCCAACCTAGCTGGGATGTTATGACAATTAAAGTAGAGGTTGGGTTGGAATGTAGGCCCATCTCCTTCATTGATGTTGTCTCTTTTTTGGCTCCTAGATCAGATCCCAAACCTCTTACCTCTACTTCTACTGACCCAATGGTAAATTTTGATGAAGAAGAAACTAGGGTTACTCTCAAATTAGAGGAATATTTTAAACCCAAGGGTACCATATGCATATTTATGGATCTCTGGCCAAAGCTCTAAGAACTCAACATCTAGATATCAAAGCATTGGAAACCCCTTCTCTCAGGTAAGCTTGACATTTACCCTTGTCATAAAGGCTTATTCATTATTGTTTTTCATGATATTGAGGACAAAGATAATATTAAGGAATAATCTAAGTTCCTGAATAACCATCCATTACTCATGAAACCTTGGTCCCCTACCTTTAATCCTCTTAATGATACTTCACATACAAAACCCATCTAGGTTCATTTTACCAACCTTCTGCTTCAGTTTTGGACGAAATCTATCTTGAGGGCTATTGGTAGATCCTTAGATGGGTATCTATGAGTGCATCTAAATACCAATATTTTCTTCCTCACCCCTTTTTCTAGGATTCTGGTCAACATTGATACCTCTAATAACCTTCCATAAAAAATCACTCTAAAGATTGGTAATCACACATAGACCCAAGTTATTGACTATGAAGATTTATTGTTTCACTGTCATAGTTTTTTTAGAACTGGGCACTTGACCAAAAACAATAACCTTCAAAGGAAAAAGAAAGAATCTTCGTGGTGGAAAGATTTAATCCCTAAAAACCTCACGATGCTAGCCAAAAATGAAGAGTGTGTTGCCAATAATGAGGATTATGACACCCCTTCTGAAGCTCCTTCTTCCCTTGCTTCAAATAAGGACCCCATAATCTCACCACAATCTGAAGATGGAATCTTAGTCAATTTAATCTCTCCAAGGAAGCTTGGGCCAACTCTAGCTTCCCCCTTGAAGGAGACCCTAGATCTAGTTTCTTTTATGATCAAAGAATTTGACAAAGAGAAGAGGTTAGATCAAGTGTTAGTCCATAAAACCATGAAATAAACACAATAACATACCAACATCTCTAAGCCTAGATCTTAGGGGGAGGTTAATGAATAAACAACAATTGAAAACCCAACTAAAATGCAAATAACAATAATCTTTATCTTCATTGAGATCTCTAAATGATTTGTCCATTGGTTTGCTCGTATTATGCTCAAAAGATATTCATCAATGGGGCTTGGCTATCTCCATCTCATTTTGGCACCATGCTTGGCTTGGATTGGCTTGATTTTGGCATTATAACACTATGCATTTGCTTTATGGATCAACTCCAACATTATAACTCTACTATGTTTAAATCTTCCTAAATGAAGAGCTCTAGGATTGCTTTTATAGGCTTCAAAATCACTTGGAATGGGTTAAATGGGAACCTTGGTTGAGTGTGTTTAGCATATTCTTAGGATATTATTTTGATATTTTCCAAAATTGACAACTCATAAATGGTAATGATTAGCTTTTAAGATGCTATTGAAATTTGAATTTTCCCTTTTGATAATTGATTTAATTGCTTATGGATGAATTCAATTAGGCTTTGATTAGGATTTTCGTGCTAATTTAACCTTTTTTAGGATTTTTGACATTTTTGAATTAATTTATGGTGTATTTTTTTAATTTTAACTGATTAATAAACTAATTTGATTTATTGCATGGTTATAAAGCCAAATTTGAGACATTTAGAAATGCTTAGGCTAAATGGATAATAGTTGGTAAGAATTGGTCTAAAGTTTGATAAGAAGCAATTGGTGGCCAAATTTAGGTGTCTATAGTTTTCTATTATTTGGGAAGGCATTACAAGCTATAAGCATAGTAACGTCTTCTCAAATAAAAAATGTTCTTTTGTACTTATGACTTCAATGGTGATGACTAAACTATAGTTGCCCCTCAAGAGAAAGGTTATCAAAGGAGTCAGTAAATGGTCCCTCAAAATAAATAAATGAGTGGTTTAAAAAAAAATAGATGGGGTCATACATTATGATTTGTCTAAAGTTAGTTAAAATCACTAAGAGTGTAAGTGGAATGGTGTACAATGATTTACCCAAAGGAAGTTATAAGAATTTTACCTTGATAGTGGAAATGTGGTATGATAACATGATGATTTTCCCAAAGGTGGTTATAATCATTGAGAAGATGGAGCTACCCTAGTTAGGATAGATAAACAAGATAACAACATGCCCTTGTTTGGGCAAAAAGAAAGTAAATTTAGTGAGAACACAATGATTTTCCCAAAGGTGATTATAATCATTGAAAAATGGAGGTGGGATGGTGTACAATAATTTTCCCATAGGTAGTTATAATTATTGGACCCTAATTATGGTAAACATGATTGATTGGTTGATGATGATGATAACTTAACATAGAGGGTAATGATGATTTGGAGCAACTTGCTAGGAGGGAGATACTCATTCAAACCAACAAAGGTTGAAATTATTTCATATGTAATTACTCTATTGAGGATATTATTAGGATGTCACTAAAGTCAGTGCCAAGGAGATATTGATGCCATCATTGCTAAGTAGACTTCCTGAATCTAATTTTTTTTGTAGCACTATATAGTAGGCATCATGATAAAACACCATGAGGACTAGGCTGAAAGATGCATAAAGATGGACTTCCATAATCTAATATTCAAGGGAAAATAATGCACCAATGATAAAAACCATGATGGTAATGTAGACATATGAATTTTTATGGTTTCAATTATAAATATGCAAGGAATCACTAATTGAATGCATATAGACTAAATATAGGTAACAATGCTAAAAACAAACAAATAAGCACACAAATAACAACAAACAAGCAACAAAAGAAATAAAGAAACAAATAACAATTAGTTCTAATGTTAGTATAAGCAACATGATGAACATTATCTCTAGAAAATAGGTGATAACTTAACAAACAAACATGATTGGGGGAATAGAAGAAAAGGAAGGGGGTGGTTGAGATGTCTCCATATCCACTAGGAAAGTGGATTCTACCTACATAGTTCCGTAGACATAATATCCAACAAAAAATTTAGGTCGAATGTAGTTCTCCCAAGAAATAGGAAGAAAATGATAAAAGATGAAAAATAAACATAATGGATGTGATAGAAGAATAGGAATGGTCTTGAAAAATGGTAAGTGCATAGGAGAAAAGGCTAAAAAAATGGGGAAACTAAGTGATAAGTGATTTGCATGGGACTTAGTGAGGGTTCTTAGAATCCTTAAGGCAAAGAAGTGGTCAATGTTTTTAGTTTTTCTAATAATTTTAAAAATGTTTTTAGAAGTTTTGAATATCTCAAACCAATTGAGAATGGTAAGATATTAAAGGGTTCAAGCTCACAAAATGGTGAGAGTGTTACTTATTTTACTCAACAAATGCTGAGAGCATGTTTAAGGGTGCTTGAAATAATGTGAGCATGGATTAGGTTGCTCACAAAATGGTGAGAGCATGGCTTTGGTTGTTCATGAAATGGCAAGAGCATGGCTTAGTTTGCTCATAAAATGATGAGAGTATGGCTTAAGTTGATTGAAAAATAATGAGAATGCATGGAAAGGGGGACTAAGGTGACCTCAAAATGAATTGAACATGACCTATATAGTCCCAAAAATGACCTCAAGTCATATTAATTCCATTCACATAAAAGGCCAAAAAAAACCAACTAGATCCCAATAAGTTCTCAAATCTGGCAAATAACCAGTCAAATGGAAACAACAATTGCAAGGTGATACAAAAATACATGATAAACAAATGTTTCACCTAGTTTGCCCATAGGTGGGTATAACTAGGATACAATATAGTAGATCAATGATACCAATTTACCCATAGGTGGTTATAATTAGAATCAAGATTGGTGAAAACTAATTTTCCCCAGTAGGTGATATATATAAGCTCATAAAAACAAACATGATATAAGATGGAAAATGAAATACACCTTTTTAGATCAACTCTCACACTAATTTCATAGACTATCATTGTAAACATGAATTTGATTGGTTATTGAAACTTGATCGAAATCCCCTCACAAAAGTGAAAGAAGAACTAAAGTAACCAAGATCAAAATAGGATTGGATACGATGACTAAAAATAGACTTTGGTCTAGATAGGAATGATATGGTAAAATGGAATGGTCTTGCTATAAGATAATTATGGGTTTTGATAGATTAGATAAAATGGTAAGAGGGTTGCCTCCAAGTGATAAGGTGACTAGATGGGTATGAAACAATGGAAAAAATAATTGTAAATGAAAATGGAAAATGAAAACAACATGGTACATGTTTTTGGCTGATGATGGTTGTTTTTTTGGATGTGTTTGGCCTGGGTATGGTAAATGGCATATAATTATGATTTTATTATTTCTATCGATATGGAGATGCATGTCCTAATTAGTAAATCATACAAAAAAAATACTCAATCATGTTAATTGCTAGCCCATACCTCATCTAAATTATTTCTCTATCAAGATCTTATTGCATATTTAGATGAAAATGATGTTGTTGTGATATTCATTGGTCATTGATTTTGATTCCTTTAAGCATTAAGAGAATGTATATTTGTAGCCTCTACAAAGGATAGTGTGACCATAGATAGTAAATAGGGATAAATATTGGATGATAGATTTGATTTGGTGATTTAATAGTGGATGATAATGGAATGTGTAGTGGTTGGCAAACAAATGAAGATCAAGATTTTTAGGAAAACACAATGTTGTTGATTCTATATTCGAAATGTCTTTGGATGTGGCATGGCTGAAGACTTATGAATATTCTCTTGATAAACCACTAGATTCTTCTATTCTTTAGGCCTGAGAGTACCTTCCATCTTCTTAGGATGTAGATTAGAAGGTATTTTGACTTTTTCTTTGATAATGTCTTCATCAAATAGTAAAATACTTGTGATCTTAGCTATTAACACCTTAAAGAGGTTTTTACCAATGAGATTAACTTGATTTTCTTAGAGTGCCTCCAAGAAGGTTTCATTAAGGAATGTTGACTTTTGAATTTGATTGTCTTTTAGTACCTTAGGAAAGGTTTCACTAAAAGATGTTGAGTTTGAACTTTGATTGTCTCCCAGTACCTTCGAAAAGGTTTCACTAGGAGAGTGTTCTTTTGTATGATATTGGTCTTGGCCTTTTTTATCTTTTTCAACTGCTATGTCACCATGGATGTATTTTAATAAGGTGTGATTCTATCAGTCCCAATAGACACTTGAAGGAGATGGAATGTCAATAATATGGCTATGTTAGTTGGTGGTATGGCATGTGAAATGGTAACGGAATGGAGGTTAGAAACACAATCCTCATAGAAGATACTAAGACATTTTGTGTCGATGATAAGGTAATCATCCTCAATAATTGTAGAAGGATAAAAAATCTATTTATATTGATCTTCTTGGCATGCATAACTAATGTTGTAACAATAACTAACATACTATGTTTTTAAATCTAATTTTGATTCAAGGGATTATGAATCTAATATTAATACTGATGTCAATCCAAGAATATAACTTGACTCTAATTTTGATTCTTCATCTAATGGGTACTCTATTATAATGATGTCTTATTGAATGCTTGGTATTAGATAACTAATATCCTATGATGGCATAACAAGATCCACAAAGATTGGTTTGTCAAAGTGAGACTCCACAATAGTGGGCAAAAGGTCAAGAGGCAAATCCTCAAAGGTTGTCTTGTTAGAGGGAGGCTATTAAAAAATAGGCATATGGTCAAGGTAATGATTTACCCAAAGATAGTTATAATAAGTAAGATGTGACTCAGCAAAGGCTATCTCATTAGAGTGAGACTCCTTGATAATATGTATAGGATTGAAAGGTGATTCATCAAAGGTTGAGTTATAAAAAATGGTTGGTTTGACAAAAACATCTTAGATCAGTTGGTTCTCTTGGCCTTGGTTTTCAATGAGTTGGAAAATACTAATTTTGATCATATCTTGGTCCGTGAATGGTTGGTTGGGGTCAAAATTGGATTGGTTGGGGTCAAAATTAGATTGGTTGGGGTCAAAATTGGATTGGTTGAGGTTGGAGTTAGATTGGTTTTAATTAGGACTAGATTACTTTATGTCAAGATTTGATTGGTTGGGATTTTCTAAAGTTGAGAATGATCAAAACTTGACAAATAATGGTCAGTGGTTATATAATGGGTGGGAATTATGGAGGTTTATTACTCATACAAGCCAAAAGATAAGGTCCTAAAATAGAAATGGTAGGGCATCATGGAGCTTGATTGTTCACACAAGCCAAAGGATGATGTACTAGAAGGATATGTCTAAGGAATCTTGGGGTCTGATTACTCACATGAGCCAAAGCATTAAAGTCCTTATCATAAACCATATCATCCTAGTTAGGGTCTTAAGTTGGATTGTAAGATGGTCCTTTCCTTTGGTCCTTGTATTGATTATTGTAATGAGGGTATGGATCTGTCTCACAAACAAAATTATCATTATAGAGGTCTACACCCAATTCCTCCTCACCAACCATATCATCCCAATTGAGGTCTTGACTTTGGTCCCTGATTTGATTTTTTCAAGGTGGATAAACTTCTATCTCACAAACCATGTTATCATCAAAGGGGTCATGAATAAAGCCATAAAAATCAAAGCCATTTTTTGTGGCCATTATATCAAAATTTAGATTGTACGTGACTCCACCATAAATGTAGATAGACATATCCACATCAATGTTGAAATCTCTAAAAATAAAAAGCCTTAAATTTCTACAAACTCTAAAAAACTATGTCGAAAGGACAAATGGTTCAAGATTGGTCTTACTCAATCAAAAGGGTGGAGTTGTATCTGCAAATAATGATATGATTTTGGAGCTATATCTCCAAAATGGTTTGTGTTAAGATTTGGCATAAAAAAATATAACATCAAATGTCATACACAGAAAAGGTTAAAAAATGTAGACACAAAAATTGTGTCTACTCCTTGGTCAACTCCCCCTTAGTCCCCTTGGTCCGCTTCTAAACATTTCTAACCCATACATTTATTAATGTAAAATAAATGACCTATTTTAAATTAATAACACCACCCTTGACACATCACCCATGACACCTCACCTTGCCCTTGGATACCTCATTTATCACCATATGACCCTTCTTAATTACCTAAGACCTATTTCAACCCTCCCACTAACCTCTCACACCTATTTAATCCACCTTTGGACCATTTTCCAATGGCAACTGAACTCGGTAGATGGAAGAATGGGCAAAAGGCTAAAAATAGCCTTTTTCCCATTCTCTAGCCGTCAACGTCGATTACCCATCAGCTGACGCTGACGGGATCGCCGACATCAATTGCTTAAAACCAACTTGCAAGATAAATGAAAGACTAATCACGGACCCAAATGCAAATTCTCTTACACCCAAAATCCAACTTCTCTCTCTCTCTCTCTCTCTCTCTCTCTCTCTCTCTCTCTCTCTCTCTCTCTCTCTCTCTCTCTCTCTCTCTCTCTCTCTCTCTCTCTCTCTCTCTCTCTCTCTCTCTCTCTCTCGTGCATGCCAAGCATCACAGGCTTCAGGAACTCTACATCAGTCACTCCACCCCTGATTGAAACATTGCAAGAAGTCTTCTACATCAACCACATCAGTGACAAGCCTTCTACACTCCTTCAGCAAGCAAGAGCTAAGTATTTTTCTTTTATTTCAATTTAGTATATTAGAATGCTTTGGTAATCAATCTCCATTTGCTACTTACAAGTGTTGTAGACCAAACCTAACCTAACTTCTTCCTAGAGAGGCTGAGAGGCCTCCCCCATATCTTTACTCCTTTTGACAACCTGTCCTCTACCCCTTGTCCCTCTTAAGACTCTATTGACTTCCCTGTAATCTTGCATGGACCTTTAGACCCAGATAGATCTTCCATACCCCTCTGTCAACCACAATCCTATCCAAAAGTTTCCCAAGGCCATTGCCCTGACCGACATAGACCACTTCCCCTACCGACATTGGCACTATAATCAACATCAGCAACTTGACCAACCAAAGCCGGTAGAACTACCGACGTCGGTGACTGTGATAGACCGACATCAGAATATAGGTATGTATTATCTCTATTTCTTTTGTTCAGTCTTTTCACCATTTCTCTTTCTAGACACACTCTTTTGTCAAATCAGTGGACTATCATCCCTCAAAGAAGTCTTTAGACTTCTGGGATTGAGCTTTGCTTGGCAGTCCACCATACATCTATCGAACATCTTCTTTGTTTTAGTTTTCTTCTTATCTACAGGTGTTATCCTCCACAACCAAAGAGGAGCTCCTTTAATCGTCTGGATACGGTGTGTAACTTCATCTGGGTATCATCTAACCCCTGACCATTATATTCTTTAGTTTCTTATTTCTTCTAAATGTAGAAAAGCAAAAACAAGTAGAAACATTCTGGCACGCTTGGTGGGACCCTGGAGTTTTCCTTGGGTTCATTTCTTCTAAAGGCAAACATTCATATAGGTGCATCAAATCTCTTCTTGCATCCTTTCCTTCTATCTTTTTATCTCGAAACAAAACCATTAGCACAAGTTAAAAAGAATGTTTCTTTTTTCTTCTTGTCACTTCTTTCCTGCATCTTAGAGTAGTTCATACTCTTAACCCTTTCTCCACTTGTTTGCATCTGAACAAAACATTTCAATTTGGGCTTAAAATCTATTGCATCTCATTCCTACTTGAATGCATTTTTAGCTCATCTAGTAATTAAAATTGCATTATGAATAAAGCGTAGTGCACTTATGTTACACATCTAGACCACTTTCACAACTAAACATCTAAACATACATGAGACAAGGTCCGACTAGGATTTCATCACCTAGTGGATACCTTACCATTCCTGGTAATCCTACTTAGACTTCACTACCAAGGGGAGAACCCACTCTGTTATCTGGCAGAGTATAAACTCTAGGGGAAGTATATACTTGGTAAGTGACCTAACTTATCTCTAGGCTCGTGAAGTGAGGGGAGCAAGCTCCTAGCACCAGGCCACATACGGAACCCAATACAGATTTTGAGCACCAAAACTAACCTGAAACCAACATTAGACTACCTCTTTTAGGACCCGTTCTAAAAGCCCAACTTCCCAAACACACTCTTCTACGGCATAAGCCAACAAGACTCTAAAAATTATTCATAGGAATTTAACGTTTAGAGGCTGCTTGTCTTCATCTATTTTTCTGTCTCTATCTAGTTTTTTGAGCTAGTGAGGTCGCATTCTGAGCTCCAAGAACAACTCAAAACTTTCTTCTTTCTTCCAAAAACTTTTAGTTTTTTAAAGTTTTTAGAAATACACAGTAACCGAAATCAGTTTTTCCACCAACATCGGTTATCTGACCGACATCAAGAAATTTCTTCACTGACATCAGTTTTTCCACCGACGTCGATCACTATCAAAATTTTTCTTCTCAAAATAGCAAGCTAAAAACCTAACATTTTTGCTGTTAAAAACACCAACTCTAGTTTTCTGAGGCTGAAACATATAGTTTTAAGAACCTAAACCCCCCTTTTGCCTTGGATGGTTTTGACACGTAGTCAAACCAAAACCCTTATTGACCACGCAAGGAAACAACCACTCCCACCTTCACCTTCTATATCAAGTCCTCTAATGGAGTATCATTCAGACACTGAGCGTAATCCAACCTCAAGTTAACCCCATATTGTCCCCAAAGGAGACCAAGACTTTGAAAGATTCCTTGACCTCAATGTCAAGGCTCTTCAACACTATCTCGCAAGAATTCAAATGTGAGACTCTTCAGGCAACCCAGTTTATGGGATGCCGACTTCCTTAGTTGACACGACAATCGTATCAACAGCCTCTATAACCCAACCCATGGTCACCTAGGTCATTGCCTCAACCAACAACCTGACCATGACAAATCTTCAAAGTGTGACCTCTCCTTCTATTTTTGGACCTACCTCCTTTGGGGTTCCTGTACCCCCTCAACCACAAACCATTCAACAAAGTCCTACACCATTCCAAAACTTAAATGTCTCCACCCCACCTACTCTTGAACCCATAAATACAAGACTAACCACCTATCCTTCAACAAGTGTTGCCGCCACTCAACCACCTTTGGTGACATCAAGCCAAGTTCTTCCTTCTAGCTTCATAACACAACCACCCTTGATTTCAACATCAATCCCTATGACTAGTTACCAATATGTTGCGCCTATAGAAGTGCAACCAACTACGTCATATGCCCCTCCTAACACCTTCCAAATGCCTTACAACTTGGGGGGTGCCCCACCTGCAAATCCATCAACCGATCTAATCAAGATGTTGATGGATAAGGTGTCTAATCTTGATACATCTGTTTCAGGTTCAAAATTTTTTTTCTCATATGAACAAATCTATAATGAACCTATTCATCTTTCAGTCCCAATCCGAACATATCCTAGTCAGTGGGAACTTCCCAAATTTACTCACTTTCAGAGTAAGGAGGACCCATAGCAACATCTACGAGCATTTAGACATGCTTGTTACCTTATAGCACATGATGATGCATTATTACTACACACATTTCCCATGTCGCTTTTTGGTGCTGCCCTCGATTGGTATAGTTCTATTACTAGTCACTCTCTATTTACCTTCACTCTACTAGCTCAACTATTTCTTAACCACTTTTCTATCAACATCACTAAAAGGGTCTCCATCATGGACCTATATTCTATCAGACAATTTGACGATGAATCCATAGCTGATTTCATTGCTCGATGGAGAAGTTTAATCAACCAATTCTCCTTTTCTTTACCTCAACCTAAGCTCATTGAGCTCTTTTCACAAGCGTGTTTCAAACACATTTCATCTAACTTGTGGGTCTAAACATTTTGCACATTTGACAAAGCTTTCACCATGGCCAAGAATCTTGAACTCTGTGCTATCGAAGAAAATAAAGTCAAATTGCGTAGTAAAAATACTAACACAAAATCAAATGACTCTTCTTCCAAATCTTCTTCCTCCAATTCCAAGTCTAAGGGATTAGCAAATGCTGTGGTACTTAGATCATCATCATCTACCACAAGTATTCAATCCGAACCTTCCACATCTCAAAGCATTACATGATAGTTCCAACAATGATACATACAACATCAATATACTCTAATTGGAGAATCATACACGTCCGTGTTGGATAAACTAGTTAAACAGGGAGTCCTCAATCTCACCCAAATTTGATCACCACCACAATTTGACCCTAAAAAAGCCAACCCTACATGGTATAGGGAAAATGACTTCTGTAATTATCACTATGTCAAAGGCCATGACATAAACAACTGTAAAACCTTCAAAAACATTGACTGAGACATGATAGATAAAGGTGATCTTGTTTTGGATAACCCAAATGTGCCACCTAACCAAAACATAAACATCTTTAGACAACCTTTCCCTAACCATCCCCCTAGTCAAAATAACACTCAGACCATGGCCGATGACCCCCAAGAGCATAATACATGCACAGTCAACATGGTTTCACCTCCCATCCCTAACCAACCTCTTCCACAAACCAAAGATGTTAATCAACCTATTTGTCCATCACAGGCAGAAGAGCCTTCTTCTCGTATTTGTCCACCATAGGTAGAAGAGCCTTCTTCTCCTATTTCTCCCCCACAGGTGGTAGAACCTTCTTCTCCTATTAGTTCTCCATATACCCCTCTTATATTGGAGGATGCTTTAACCATATCAACATCGCTGGCCCCACATTCATCCTTCCTACTACCGATAAAAGACCCTACCTTTCCTGCTCCTCAACCACAAGTAGAAGGCACAATCATCCCTGCCCTCTATCCTCTTGAGGAGTCACATTCTCCAATTCATTCTCCACCAAGAGAAGAACTTGTCTCTTCACCTACTTTGACTGAAGATGACCCAGTGATGACTCTTTCTCACCTTTGGCCCGAGATCCCTGCATCTAATACATTTCTAGTCTAACAACCACCCACATCTTCTAAAAAACTAAAGCCTCATCCAACATCTTCTAAACCATTCTCTTGATTGGTTGAGAACTTAGGATTTCTCCATTCAAAGAAGTTAGAGCATGAGGCATTATGGGAGTGACTCAAAGCTCCTTATCTTACACATCCTATTTCATCTCGTACGGTCGACCCTTCTATGACAAAATCTCCAAAAGTCACCAATGAAGATCAGGCTTCTACTTCCAAATCTTTAGAAGCCCAACCATCCACATCTAAACCTAAACCCTCACAAACATCTACCATACCAACACCAGTTAAATCCCTCAGTGTTCACCCCATATCTAACCTCACTCACCCACAAGTGAAGGTAGACTTCAACCTTGCCTCACACAATAGTAGTCCTTGCACTAAACCAAAGAAGGCTACTAAACCACGTTGGAGAACTCCTCCTCCACCATCATCATTGCCCTCCATTTTGGGCCCACATCTGTCTACCTTAATAAGAGTGCTCCCTACTCCAATACCTAAGAAAAACAAGTTGCCTCCATTACTCTCTTTACCCACCACAAACCTACCTCCTATGAAAAATTTGGCACCCATCGCAAAGAGAGTGTCATCTATATGAGTGGCCACACCACCAACGCAAAAGGTGGTACGGAAGTCTCCCTCAACAACTCCCAAACAAAAGTCATCAACACCTAGTACATCAACAAGCACGGACCCCTTAGTGGGTTCATATGCTTTGATACCACGCCGACTTTTGCAAACTTCTAACATCACTCTTCCACCTATCAAACCATTTCAACCTCTTGGACCAAAGTCATTTTGGTTTGATGATACTAAAATTTGCTAATATCATCGCACACCTAGGCATGCCACTAAAAATTGTTGTGCCCTTAAGGTTGTCATCCACCAATTCATGGAAAAAGACACCCTTCTTATTGAGGATACTATCAACAAATCTCCAACACTGTCTACTATCGCTCCAACCTCTCCACCTTCATCAGAATCCCATCATTAGACTATGGTCCCTTCACCCCCTTCATCCCCTTTATTCGAGATTAACACCATCAATGTGGCCACTAGGTCACAACCTTTGAAGGATAAAGCGAAGGAGAAAGCTGCTATTCTTTGGACCTACCCATTTTTCAAACCTCCTCAACCACCCAAACCCAAGATTTCTATCTTGGGTACATCCCAACCCACTTTTTCAGAGGCAATCCGTGATTCTATGGTGAAACAGCTTCACCAAACCCCTGTGAAGATGTCCTTATATGACCTCGCTCAAAGCTCTCCACAACATCATCAAGCTTTAATCAAGGCTTTACAAGTA
This sequence comes from Torreya grandis, assembly GCA_037957365.1. Taxonomy (NCBI): domain Eukaryota; kingdom Viridiplantae; phylum Streptophyta; class Pinopsida; order Cupressales; family Taxaceae; genus Torreya; species Torreya grandis. The sequence continues at coordinate 1,306,192 of JARHVA010002628.1, forward strand.
GTGGAGGTCCAACCCGAGGACCCCCAACCACTAGCTACCTTAGTCCAATCATTACCCACCATCGCCTCTATTACCTTTAGCGATTCTGAAATTCCTACCTCCAACTTGGAAGATCAGGATGTTACCCTTTTCATCACAGCCTACATTGATCGAACTCACATTAAGGGAGTTATGATTTATGGGGGTGCCAGCATCAATATCATTTCCACTCATGCTTTTGACCAATTAGCCCTCCTAAAGAATTGTGTGTCTAAAACTGATGCAATTTTTTGATCTTGTAATGACACCACCACCACTACCATTGGCACCATCATCTTACATATTCATGTTGGTCCACGAATAATCCCAGAGCTCTTCTACATCATTGAGGGAGAGTTCTAATAAAACATGTTATTAGGATGACCTTGGATCCGTGCCATGGCTTGTGTCCCTTCTACATTACATCGTTGTGTCAAATTTGAACATGACGGTCAAGTCCATGTCATTCCCACAGACCCCTCCCCTTTCAAGACATTCAACACAACTTATCACCCTAATGATGTTCTCATTCCTCTCAAGACATCAACCCAAACACTGCCTCCACCCGTAAAAGCTTTAATAAGTACGCAAATGGTGGTTACACCTACACCACCTCTTTAAGTGGCAACAAAAGACCCTATGAAAAATATCTTCCAAAGTCTTTCACTTGGGGAGTATTGTTTACTCACCTTGGACATGTTCTAGACTCCTCAAGAGTATGGACAACTTCATCGCAATCCTAGATATGACCATCGTATCAGAATGGTCATCCCTTATGGTCCTCCTAATCTTTAAACAAATCTCGTCTATGGAGGGCTAGATCGAGCTCCCACTGATGGGAATCCTCTTTCATCACCCCAATTATTTACGTCTAAATTCTCTTTTCTTGGCAACCCAAAATTTGCTCACACCTATCTTTATAGGTGTGCATGGAATGGCTTTGGCTTTAGACGCTATGAACAAGGCTCCCACCAGCCCGTCGAACCACCAAATGACGAGGCCATAAAGAATGCCAAGAAGCGACATGGCCTAGGTTTTGAAGAACCTACTAAAACTTCTAAAAACCCTCAACCCAAACCTATCATAGAATTGCGTATCAAAAACTGACAAATTCTTCAATGTTTTAATGACTCCACCGCCACTACCATTGGCACCATCATCTTACATATTCGCGTTGGTCCATGAACAATCCCATAGCACTTTTATATCATCGAGGGAGAGTTCCAATACAACATGTTATTAAGATGACCTTGGATCCATGCCATGGCCTGTGTCCCTTCTACATTACACCATTGTGTCAAATTTAAACACGACGGTCAAGTCCATGTCATTCTCGCAGACCCCTCCCCTTTCAAGACATGCAACACAACTTATCGACCCAATGATGTTTTCATTCCTCTCAAGACATCGACCCAAACACTACCTCCACCCACGAAAGCTTCAACAAGTACGCAAATGGTGGTTACACCTACACCACCTCCTCAAGTGGCAACAAAAGACCCTATGGAAGATATCTTCCAATGTCTTTCACTTGGGGAGTATCATTTACTCACCTTGGACATGTTCCAGACTCCTCAAGAGTATGGACAACTTCATCGCAATCCTAGATATGACCATCGTATCAGAATGGTCGTCCCTTATGGTCCTCCTAATCTTTAAACAAATCTCATCTATGGAGGGCTAGATCGAGCTCCCACTGATGGAAATCCTCTTTCATCACCCCAACTATTTACATCTAAATTCTCTTTTCTTGGCAACCCAAAATTTGCTCACACCTATCTTTATAGGTGTGCATGGAAGGGCTTTGGCTTTAGATGCTATGAACAAGGCTCCCACCAGCCCATCGAACCACCAAATGATGAGGCCATAAAGAATGCCAAGAAGCGACATGGCCTAGGTTTTGAAGAACCTACTAAAACTTCTAAAAACCCTCAACCCAAACCTATCATAGACCAATCACCTCCAAAATCGCCTATTCCCCCATCTTCACCTATGGAGTCAGTGGTTTCCATCCCTCCTAGTTTTTTTTTCCATAAATGCCATTTGCTTAGAACCCCTAACCTATCATCTAGGTGGGGAATCTAGGTCCCTCCCTCTTGTTTATCCAAACATGATAGATGATGAATCTGCTACCATCAACACTGTCTAATGCATAGATGATAACGCCATTCTCACCTACATGGGTGTAGATGAATCTTTCATTCAATGGTCACTTCCTTCAGAAACATAGGTTATGTTAAATGAATCGACCATTGACATTAACCTTCCATCTTCTGATGTTCCTCATGTTTTAAAGATTGGTCAATTTTTGGATGCCTAGGAACAAATTGACTACACCAAATTCCTTTCAGACCATAGCAAAGCCTTTGCTTGGACCTATAGCGATATTCCTGGCATCGACCCCAACATCATCATTCATAACATCATCACAAACCTAGAAGTTAAGCCTATCAGGCAAAGGCTTCACAAGATGCATCCTCACATGGGACTCCTTGTCAAAGAGGATCTTCAACATCTTCTCTCCATCTCCTTTATCCGACCCATTGATTATGCGCAATGGGTGTCAAATATTGTCCCTATCACCAAAGCAACTGGGGGGATCTGTATTTGTACTGACTATCGTGACCTTAACCTAGCTTGCCCAAAAGATGATTTTCCTCTACCCAACATGGACCAACTTGTTGATCTTGCGACCGGTCATGAGATGTTATCACTCATGGATGGGTTTTTAGGATATAACCAAATCCTGATTGCACCAGAAGATCAACACAAAACTACCTTCATCACCCCATGGGGGACTTTTTGCTATAGGGTCATGCCTTTTGGCATAAAGAATGCAGGCGTTACATATCAATGCACCATGACTTACATCTTTCATGATCTCCTCCACAAAATCATGGAGGACTATGTGGATGACCTACTAGGTAAATCTAAACTTCACCATGACCATTTAACCATCCTTAAAATAATCTTCACTCACCTTCTTCAATACAATGTTCACCTTAACCCCAAGAAATGCATCTTTGGGGTCCTCTCAGGGAAGCTTTTGAGGTTCATTGTCATTGAGATTGATCCCGCTAAGATTCAAGCTATACTCGAGATGCCACCACCTACCAATCTAAGGCAACTTCGCAGCCTACAAGGGAAGCTTCAATCTATCCGTCGCTTCATCTCGCATCTTTTCGACCAATGACAACCCTTTCATCATCTCCTCAAGAAGGACATCTCCTTTAATTGGGATAAGGACTACCAAGAGGCTTTTGAGGCTCTTAAGTGTTATCTTGTCTCTCCACCAGTCCTTATTCCACCTAAAGATGACCAACCTTTCTATCTTTACATCTCAGCAATAAATCATTCTTTAGGTGCCATGATCGCGCACCGAGATAAACAACATCGTGAGTAAGTGGTTTATTATATAAGCTGAACGCTCATTGACTATGAAACTCAGTATACTCATACCAAAAAACTCTATTTGGCATTAGTCTTTACCACCACCAAACTCTGTCATTATCTTCTCAATCACAAAACTTACGTCATCACCCATACTGACCCTCTAAAATACATGCATTCCAAGCCATATCAAAATCAACGTATGGCTCATTGGCTCATTCTTCTTGTTGAGATTGACTTGGAGTTCATCAAATAGAAATATATAAAGGGGAAAACAATCACTGACCAACTAGTGGATGCCCCTCTACCCGACAACCAACCTTCTCACTGTGAATTCCCTAACGAATCAATCACCACACTTTCCATTGATGACATATTCTATCAAATGACAATGTTCTTTGACAGATCCAAATGTCAACACGATGGGGGTGTAGGGGTCATTCTCATCCCACACAAGGGTGAGCCCATGCCTCTATCTTTCAAACATGACTTTGAATGTACCAACAACATAGCTGAATATGAAGCCTTAATTTTGGGACTTCAAACTACCCTTTTCCTAGGCACCAAGACCATCAACATCTTTGGTGACTCACAACTAGTCGTCAATCAAATCAACGGTTCATATCTTTGTTAAAATGAAGCTTTTCAAAGATACAAACATTGTGTTGACACCCTGTTACAATCTTTCGACCATTACCTCTTGCAAACTATTCCTCAATCTATGAATAAGTTTATCGACACCATGGCCTCCCTCGCCTTACGTATCCCATCATCATCTACCTCCTCGAGAATCTATGTTACAGTACACCATTTGGCATTACCTTCATATATCTCCACTTATATCAACCTCGTTAGCACCATTGGCTCTAGTCCATGGGATGTTTGGTATAAACAACTTGTGGACTACTTAACATTCTCAATTGTCCCCCCTCATCTCTCTAGCAATGCGTGATGGGCTTTTATCAAAAGCACAGATCGATATACTATGCTAGGGGGTATTCTCTATAAATGAGGTTTCGATGGCCTCCTTCTTCGATGTCTAACCTCCACTGAAACATCTCATGCCATCAAACAAGTCCACAATGGGATTTGTGGCAGACACTTCAGTGGTAACTCGATTGCAAAATGCATCCTTCACCTGGGCTATTATTGGCCCACTCTTCACCAAGACTGTAGTGACTATGTTCGACGTTGTATCAAATTCCAATAACATGCTAACTTGATTCACATCCCTAGCCATGATCTACAAGTTGCTACAGACTTTTGGCCCTTTTCACAATGGGGCTTGGACCTAATCGGTGAAATTAACCCCCATTCATCTCTTCGACATAAATTAATTATCACTACAACTGAATACTTCACTAAATTGGTGGAAGTGATTCCCCTCGTCTCTACTAAAGCTAACAAAATCATCAACTTCATCAACCAACACATCATCTATCATTTCGGTGTACCTCACAAAATCATCACCGATAATGGCAAGTCTTTCAAAAATAAAACTGTCCAAAAACTTTGTGACTCATTTGGAATCAAACTCAGCTTCTCCTCACCTTACTACCCACAAGCCAATGGATAGGCCGAGGCTTCTAACAAAATTTTAACCAAAATACTCATGAAGTTGGTCAATGGTACTAGAAGGGATTGGCACATTCACATTCCCTTCGCTTTGTGGGCCTACTACACTAGCATTCGAACCCCTATATGTGCTACACCTTTCTCTTTACTGTATGGAACAGAGGTTGTCCTACCTCTTGAAGTAAAAATAACTTCTTTACGCGTCTCTTTGCATGACATTCTTTCTAACGATGACTTTTGTAAGGATCGATTAGCTCAACTTGAGTTACTTGATGAACATCATCTTGCTGCCCTTAACCATCTACACATCTATCAAAATCATACCAAACATGCCTATAACAAAAATCTGAGAGAACGAGATTTCAAAATCGAGGATCTCATCCTTAAATGAAACCAACACGTGACCAACATGGAAAGAAGTAAACGAGTCAAGTTAGCTCTTAATTGGCTCGGACCATATATCATAACACACAAGTATGGATCAGGGACTTATCATTTGTCTTCTCTTGAAGGCTGACAAAAACCTAAACCCCTTAATGCCTTGCATCTATGACCATTCTACTATTAATCGAGTACTCATTCACTTGATATTTAATTTGAGTTCGTCCCTTGAGCAATCCCTATCATTTTAATCTTCATTCCTTTCAACCCTATTCCCCTAAACAACCACTATGTAACCCTTTTATAAAACATCAATGCTTTGTCTTAATAAAATGGAAACCCCCAAACCTCTATAGTCAAGTCCATGACCAAAAGTCCAGTAAAAAAAAAAATTGGGATGCCCATACAAAGGTCATAAACTATAAATGTAGACTGCTCCGTCGAAGGATAGCTACATCATTGTTGTAATTAATAGACTGCTCCCATGAAGGATAGCTATTCAAAGACATTCAAACATACAAAGTAGAATATAGACCACTCCCTCGAAGGATGGCTATACACAAATTTTGATACAAACAACACACTCTCAAAAGCTTCCCGCATCCATCAGCTTCACATATGACCACAAAACAAAACAACATCCCCACTTAGACTTCCCACATCGATCAGTCTACCCAAAAAAATAAATAAATAAATAAATTTTGACTGACAAACTATTAAGTCATGGACTTGCCTATAGTCATTATCAAGGTCACCTATAAAAGGGGTAAAGTTATCATTGCTAAAAAGGGTTATGCTATCCTCACATCTCACATAATCAAACCTATTACCCCAACATACTCAAGGGATTTTGAGCTCACTTAATGTCAAGTGATTCAACTATTTCTCTAACATAAACCAATGGTCAAAAGACGTAATGCATGAATGGGGCTTTTGTTTGCAAAAACCTTATCTATGCCATCGTTATGGTCCTTGTCAATGAAAGAGCAACATGCCTTTCACTTCTTATACCCTGGTCACATACAACAAATTCAAATCCAACCAAATCATTTTCTAAATCAAACCAACCAAACCTTTTTCAGACCACTAACATGACATAGCCCAGTCACACTAGTTTTTATGGAAACCAATACACATGGAAACTATCAACCACACAATTTATGTTAAGCATAAACCATTACTTTCTAAAGCATAAGCGTATTCATTTCATTTTTAGCATACATCCATCATCGATATGAAAAATTGCTAGGGATGGAAACCCTATAACCAATGTTACATAATACACCATCACACAATATGGAAAAGGCTATAACATCATCTTACCCTCATCATTTATAACCTGATCAAACCAATATATCAACCAGTCTGAACTACATTAGTCTGGGGCCCTTTAAATAGGGGCTAGGTAGGTAGCACTCATATGACATGACATCTTTTGGGGTTAGCTTGGCCACATCCATTTGTTCGTCTACTTGATGGACAAACCATTTAACCTTTAACCATGACTTAACCTAGTCCAACCCCATCCATAATCGACCCTCTTCCTCCCTTTTAGGGAGAACTACATTGGCTTAAGGCCCTTCCAACAAGGGCTATGTAGGCAGCACTCAGTTGACATGGGGTCCTTTGTGGTTAGCTCAGCCATTCCTTCGTCCCTCCATCTAATGGACCAACTATCTATACCAACCCAAACTCATGACCAAACAATCAGCCCTGACACTGAATGAGTCACCTTAGATTTCTCATAGGGCACATTGGAGATTGCATACATCTCCCCATCCACAACACACACCACTTGAGATGACTTATATCGCAACTCAACTTGACCAACAACCTTGGAGATCGTGACTATCTCCTCAGACCATGACCACTTTTTGAGACAACTATGCCTTGGTTGTTTTGATTGCATATGCTACCTCATGAATAGATAGCAAAATTGTTCACAACCCTTATTATGACCCCTCACACCTATTGTCAGATTGTGAGTAAGTTGATTCCCAATATTTGTGACATTTTTGTGTTTTCTAGGACCACTTCTTGAGCCCAGGATACTTGGAACACGATGACCATTGGAGCTACAACTTTGATTGTTTAACCCAATTAGCTATGACTAAATGCTGGAGACCAGTTATTTCAATTTTAGCACTCCTTGACTTTTGACTGTGACAATTTGACCTACCTATCACATGAAGTGGTATATGTGCATCGCAACTATTGTAGCATTCACACTCAAACTTCACCATATCCATCCACTATCTATCAAATCGGTACCTAATATCAGGTTACCTTCCCTCAACTCTTGCTTTGAGGGGAGAATACCTCATCCCACATTTGGGGCAGCCAACATTTATTTTTGTCTTGCAGTTCATCAAAACAACCAATAAGACAAAAGTGACCTTATCCCATACCTGGGGCAACTTACTCTTATTTTTGTCTTGTAGTTCATCAAGAACAACCAACAAGACAAAAAGGGGCAAATGTAGACACCAAAATTGTGTCTACTCCTTGGTCGACTCCCCCTTGGTCCCCTTGGTCTACTTCTAAACATTTCTAATCCATACACTTATTAATTTAAAATAAATTACCTATTTTAAATTAATAACACCACCCTTGACACATCACCCATGACACCTCACCTTGCTCTTAGATACCTCATTTATCACCCTATGACCCTTCTTAATTACCTAAGACCTATTTCAACCCTCCCACTAACCTCTCACACCTATTTAATCTAATTTTGGACCATTTTCCAATGGCAGCTAAACTTGATAGATGAAAGAACATGCAAAAGGCTAAAAATATCCTTTTTTCCCATTCTCTAGCCACCGACATCGGTTACCCATCGGTCGACGCTAGTGGGATCGCTAACGTTGATTGCTTAAAACTAACTTGTAGACTGAATGGAAGACTAATCACAGACCTGAATGTGAATTCTCTTACACCTAGAATCTGACTTCTCTCTCTCTCTCTCTCTCTCTCTCTCTCTCTCACATGCCTCTCTCTCTCTCTCTCTCTCTCTCTCTCATGCATGCCAAACATCACAGGCTACAGGAACTCTGCATCAGTCACTCCACCCCTGATTGAAACATTGTAGGAAGTCTTCTAAATCAGTTGCATCAGCGAAAAGTCTTCTACACTCCTTTAACAAGAAAGAGCTAAGTATTCTTCTTTTCTTTCAGTTCAATATTTCAGAATGCTTTGGTAATCAGTCTCCATTTGCTACTTCTAAGTGTTGTAGACCAGACCTGACCTAACTTCTTCCTGGAGAGGCTGAGAGGCCTCCCCCATATCCTTACTCCTTTTGACAACCTGTCATCTACCCCTTGTCCCTCTTAAGACTCTATTGACTTCCCTGTAATCTTGCACAGACCTCTAGACCCAAACAGATCTTCCAGACCCCTCTGTCAACCAAAACCTTGTCCAAAACTTGTCCAAGGCCATTGCCCTGACCGACATCGATCATTTCCCTTACCGACATTGGCACTATAACTGACGTTGGCAACTCGACCAACCGATGCTATCAGAACCATTGACATCGGTGACTATGATAAACTAATAGAAAAATATAGGTATGCATTATCTCTATTTCTTTTGTTCAGTCTTTTCACCATTTCTCTTTCTAGCAACACTCTTTTGTCAAATAAGTGGACTGTCATCCTTCAAAGAAGTCTTTGCACTTCTGGGACCAAGCTTTGCTTGACAGTCCACCATACATCTATCTAACATCTTCTTTGTTTTATTTTTCTTCTTATCTATAGGTGTCATCCTCCACAGCCAAAGAGGAGCTCCTTCAATCATCTGGATACAGTGTGCAACTTCATCTGGGTATCATCTAACCCCTGACCATTATTATCTTTAGTTTCTTATTTCTTTTGAATGTAGAAAAGAAAAAATGAGTAGAACAATGTTTCTACTCATTTTTTGCTTTTCACATTCAGAAGATGAAATAAACTAAGAGATAATGGTCAGGGGTTTGTACGTACCTGGATGAAATTTCCGCACCATATCTAGACAATTAAAGGAGCTCATCTTTGGCTATGGATGATGACACCTGTAGATAAGAATAAAACTAAAACAAAGAAGATGTTAGATAGATGTATGGTGGACTACCAAGCAAAGCTCAGTCCCAAAAGTGCAAAGACTTCTTTGAGGGATGACAGTCCACTTATTTGACAAAATAGTGTTGCTAGAAAGAGAAATGGTGAAAGGACTGAACAAAAGAAATAGAGATAATGCCTACATGTATTCTACTATTAGTCTATCAAAGTCACCAATGTCGGTGGTTCTGTCGGAATCGGTTGGTCAAGTTGTCGATGTCGGTTATAGTGCCGACATCGGTAGGGGAAATGGTTGATGTTGGTCAGGGCAATGGCCTTGGGTGAGTTTTGGATAGGGTTATGGTTGACAGACGGGTCTTAAAGATCTATCTGGGTCTGGAGGTTTGTGTAAGATTATAGGGAAGTCAATAGAGTCTTAAGAGGGACAAGGGGTAGAGGATAGGTTGTCAAAAGGAGTAAGGATATGGGGGAGGCCTCTCAGCCTCTCCAAGAAGTCAGGTTGGGTCTTGTCTACAACACTTAGAAGTAGCAAATGGAGACTGATTACCAAAGCATTCTAAAATACTAAACTAAAATAAAAGAAGAATAGTTAGCTCTTGCATGCTAAAGAATCATGGGTGTGAACACTTGTGCCTATTACAGCTGATGTTGAGATCCCTGTACCATGCTCCAGTCTGATCTAAAGTCACTTGGGCAGAGTCTCTATAGCCAGGAGAGTGTTGATAGAATGCTGATACCTGTAAAGAGTCAAGGAGCAAGAGAAAATCAATCTGGCAAGAGAATTAGCATTTGCATCTGTGATTAGTCTTTTGTTCAGCCTGTAAGTTGGTTTTAAGCAACTGATGTCGGCGATCTCAGCGGGGTCGGCCAACGGGTAATCGACGTCAGCGGCTAGAGAATGGGGAAAAAGGCTATTTCTTCTATTTTAAAGCCTTGATTCTTATTATTAAAATCTCTTAAGTTCTAATATTTTTAGCCTTTTTCCCGTTCTTCCATCTACCGAGTTTAGCTACCATTGCAAAATGGTCCAAAGGTGGATTAAATAGGCGCGAGAGGTTAGTGGGAGGGTTGAAATAGGTCTTAGGTAATTAAGAAGGGTCATAGGGTGATAAATGAGGTATCCAAGGGCAAGGTGAGGTGTCATGAGTGATGTGTCAAGGGTGGTGTTATTAATTTAAAATAGGTATTTTACTTCAAATTAATAAGTGTGTGGGTTAGGAATGTTTAGAAGCAGACCAAGGGGACCAAGGGGGAGTCGACCAAGGAGTAGACACAATTTTGGTGTCTACATTAGGTTTTAATTTTGAAGTTTTGAAAATACTTTTAATATTTTGATTTTTTGAAATATTTGAACTTTTTTGTAAAATTAGATTTTTTTAAAAATATTTGAACTTAAGAGATTTTAATAATAAGACTCAAGGCTTTAAAATAGAATTATTTCTAACTAGTTTTCGCTTTTTCACATTCAAAAGATGAAATAAACTAAGATAATGGTCAGGGGTTTATACGTACCCGAATGAATTTTTTACACCGTATCTAGATGATTAAAGGAGCTCCTCTTTGGCTATGGAGGATGACACCTATAGAGAGAATAAGACTTAAACAAAAAAATGTTAGATAGATATATGGTAGACTGCCAAGCAAAGCTTGGTCCCAGAAGTGCAAAGACTTCTTTAAGGGATGACAGTCTACTAGTTCATAAAAGAGTGTTGCTAGAAAGAGAAATGGTGAAAGACTAAACAAAAGAAATAGAGTTAATGCATACCTGTATTTTGTTGTCGGTCTATCATAGTCGCTGACATCAGTGGTTCTACCAGCGTCGATTGCTCAAGTTACCAATGTTGGTTATTATGCCGACGTCGATAGGGGAAATGGTCGATGTCAATCAAGGAAATGGCCTTGGGCAAATTTTGGACAGGGTTGTGGTTGACATAGGAGTCTGGAAGGTTTGTCTCAGAGTTTGGAGGTCCATGCGAGATTGCAGGGATGTCAATAGAGTATTAAGAGGGAGAAGGGGTAGAGGATAGGTTGTCAAAAAAAGGTGTAAGGGTAGGAGGAAGGCCTCTCAGCCTCTCCAGGAAGAAATTCAGGTTTGGTCTGGTCTACAGTACTTAGAAGTAGCAAATGAAGACTGATTACAAATACATTCTAAGTTACTAGAATGAAATAAAAGAAGAATACTTAGCTCTTGCTTGCTGAAGAATCAGGGGTGTGAACGCTTGTGCCTATTATAACTGATGTCAAGATCCCTGTACCATGCTCCAATCTGATCTGAAGTCACTTGGGCAGAGTCTCTATAGCCAAGAGAGTGATGATAGAATCCTAATACCTGCAAAGAGTCGAGGAACAAGAGAAAATCGATCTGGGCAAGAGAATTAGCATTTGCATCTATGATTAGTCTTCTGTTCAGCCTACAAGTTGGTTTTAAGCAACCAATGTCAGTGATCTTGTTAGCGTCAACCGATGGGTAACTAACGTCGGCGGCTAGAGAATGGGAAAAAGGTTATTTTTACCCTTTTGCCCATTATTCCATCTGTCGAGTTCATCTACCTTTGGAAAATGGTCCAAAGGCAAATTAAATAGGTGGGAGAGGTTAGTGGGAGGGTTGAAATAGGTCTTAGGTAATTAAGAAGGGTCATAGGGTGATAAATGAGGTATCGATGGGCAAGGTGAGGTGTCATGGGTGGTGTTATTATTTTAAAATAGGTAATTTATTTTAAATTAATAAGTGTGTGGGTTAGAAATTTTTAGAAGTGGACCAAGATGACCAAGGGGGCATTAACACTATTTTGGTGTCTATAGTTGCCCCTTTTTGTCTTGTTGGTTGTTCTTGACCAACTGCAAGACAAAAACAAGAGTAAGTTGCCCCAAGTATGGGATAAGGTAATTTTTGTCCTGTTGGTTGTTCTGGTGAACTACAAGACAAAAATAAGAGTTGGTTACCCCAGATGAGGGATGAGGTATTCCCGCTCAAAGTGGGAGTCGAGAGAAGGTAACCTGATATCGGGTGTTAATTTGATAGATAGTGGATGGGTATGGTGAAGTTTGAGTGTTAATGCTACAATAGTTGGGATTGTGCATATACCACTTCATGTGATAGGTAGGTCAAATTATCACAGTCAAAGGTCAAGGAGTGCTAAAATCAAAATAATCAATCCCCAGCATTTAGTCGTAGCTGATTGGGTTAAATGATCCAAGCTATAGCTCCAATGGTCATCATGTTCCAAGTATCTCAGGCTCAGGAAGTGCTCCTAGAAAACATGAAAATGTCACAAATATTGGGGATCAACTTGCTCGCGATCCATCAATAGGTGTGAGGGTCAAAATGTGATGTGCATAATTTTGATAACTATTCATGAGGTAGCATATATGCAAAAGCAACCAAGGCAAAGTTGTCTCAGAAGTGATCATGGTCTGAGGAGATAGTCGCGATCTCCAAGGTCATTGGTCAAGGTGGGTTGAGATATAAGTCACCTCAAGTGGCATGTGTTGTGGCCAAGGGGATGGATGTGATATCCAATGTGCCCCATGAGAAATCTAAGGTGACTTCTAGAGTGTCAGGGCTAGTTGTTTGGTCATGATGTTTGGGTTGGTATAGATAGTTGGTCCATTAGATGGATGGATGAAGGAATGGCTGAGCTAACTTCAAAGGACCCTATGTCAACTGAGTGCTGCCTACATATCCCTTGTTGGAAGGGCCTTAGGCCAATGTAGTTCTCCCTAAAAGGGAGGAAGAGGGTCGGTTATGGACGTGGGTTGGACTAGGTTAAGTCATGGTTTAAAGGGTAAAAGTTTGTCTATCAAGTAGATGAACAAACATATGTGGCCGAGCTAACCCCAGAAGATGTCATGTCATCTGAGTGCTACCTACATAGTCCTTATTTGAAGGGCCTCAGACCAATGCAGTTTAGGTTGGTTGATAGGTTGGTTTGGTTAGGCTATAAATGATGAGGGTATGATGATGTTACAGCGTTTTCCATATTGTGTGATGGTGTATTCTGTAACATTGGCTATGTGGTCTTCCATCCCTAGCAATTTTCCATATCGGTGATGGATGTATGCTAAAAATGAAATGAGTATGCTTATGCTTCAGTAAGTAATGGTTTATGCTTGGCATAAATTGTGTGGTTGATAGTTTCCATGTGTATTGGTTTCCATAGAAACTAGTGTGAATGGGCTATGTCATGTTAGTGGTCTGAAAATGTTTGGTTTGATTTGGTTTGGTTATATGTGATGAGGGTATAATAAGTGAAAGGCGTGTTAATCTTTCATTGATAAGGACCATAACGATGGCATAGATAAGGTTTTTGCAAACAAAATCCCCATTCATGCATTACATCTTTTGACCATTGGTTTATGTTAGAGAAATAGTCAAATCACTTGACATTAAGTGAGCTCGAAATCTCTTGAGTATGTTGGGGTAATAGGTTTGATTATGTGAGATGTGAGGATAGTGTAACCCTTTTTAGCAAGGATAACTTTACCCCTTTTACAGGTGACCCTGATAATGACTATAGGCAAGTCCATGACTTAATAGTTTGTCAGTATTTTTTTTTTGTTCTTTTTTGTTTGGTAGACTGACCGATGCGGGAAGTCTACGTGGGGATGTTGTTTTGTTTTGTTTTGTGGCCATATGTGAAGCTGATCGATGTGGGAAGCCTCTGAGAGTGTGCTATTTGTAGCAAAATTTGTTTATAGCCATCCTTTGAGGGAGTGGTCTATATTCTACTTTGTATGTTTGAATGTCTTTGAATAGTTGTCCTTCACGGGAGCAATCTATTAATTACAACAATGATGTAGTTGTCCTACGAGGAAGCAATGTACATTTATAGTTTATGACCTTTGTATAGGCATCCCAATTTTATTTTATTTTTGACTGGACTTTTGGTCATGGACTTGACTATAGAGGTTTGGGGGTTTCCCTTTTATTAAGACAAAGCATTCATGTTTTATAAAAGGGTTACATAGTGGTCGTTTAGGGGAATAGGGTTGAAAGGAATGAGGATTAAAATGATAGGGATTGCTCAAGGGACAATCTCAAGTTAAATATCAAGTGAATGAGTACTCAATTAACTATAGAATGGTCGTAGATGTAAGGCATTAAGGCGCTCAAGTTCTGGTCAGCCTCCAAGAGAAGACAGACGATAAGTCCTTGATCCATACTTGTGCGTTATGATATAGGGTCCGAGCCAATTAGGAGCAAACTTGCCTCATTTACTTCTTTCCATGTTGGTCATGTGTTGGTTTTCTTTAAGGATGAGATCCCCAATTTTGAAATCTCGTTCTCTCAGATTTTTGTTATAGGCACATTTGATACGATTTTGATAGATGTGGAGATGGTTAAGGGCAGCAAGACGATGTTCATCAAGTAACTCAAGTTGAGCTAATCGATCTTGACAAAAGTCATCATTAGAAACAATGTCATGCAAAGAGATGTGTAAGGTATTTGTACTTCAAGAGGTAGGACAGCCTCTGTTCCATAGACTAAAGAGAAAGATGTAGCACCCATAGGGGTTCGAATGCTAGTGCGGTAGGCCCACAAAGCAAAGGAAATGTGAATGTGCCAATCCCTTCCAGTATCATTGACCAACTTCATGAGGATTTTGGTTAAGATTTTGTTAGAAGCCTTGGCCTGTCCATTGGATTATGGGGAGTAAGGCGAGGAGAAACTGAGTTTGATGCCAAATGAGTCACAAAGTTTCTAGACAGTTTTGTTTTTGAAAGACTTGCCATTATCGGTGATGATTTTGTGAGGTAGACCAAAATGACAGATGATGTGTTGGTTGATGAAGTTGATGATTTTGTTATCTTTAGCAGAGACAAGGGGAATTTCTTCCACCTATTTAGTGAAGTATTCGATTGCAGTGATAATTCATTGATGTCAGAGAGATGAATGGGGGTTAATCTCACTGATTAGGTCCAAGCCCCATTGTGAAAAGGGCCAAAAGTCCGTAGCAACTTGTAGAGCAAGGCTAGAGACGTGAATCAAGTTAGCATGTTGTTGGCATTTGATACAATGCCGAACATAGTTGCTACAGTCTTGGTGAAGAGTGGGCCAATAATAGCCCAGGCGAAAGATGCATTTTGCAACCGAGTTACCACTGAAGTGTCTGCCACAAATCCCGTCATGGACTTGTTTGATGGCATGAGATGTTTTAGTGGAGGTTAGACATCGAAGAAGGAGGCCATCGAAACCTCATCTATAGAGAAGACCCCCTAGCATAGTATATTGAGCTGTGCTTTTGATAAAATCCCATCACGCATTGCTAGAGAGATCAGGGGGAACAATTGAGCAAGTTAAGTAGTCCACAAGTTGTTTATACCAAACATCCCATGGACTAGAGTCAATGGTGATGATGAGGTTGATATTAGTGGAGATATATGAAGGTAATGCTAAACCGTGTACCATAACATAGATTCTCGAAGAGGCAGATGATGATGGGATATGTGGGGCGAGGGAGGCCATGGTGTTGGCAAACTTATTTGTAAATTGAGGAATAGTTTGCAAGAGGTAATGGTCAAAACATTCTAGGAGGGTGTCAACACGGTGTTTGTACCTTTGCAAAACTTAATTTTTATAAAGATATGAACCATTGATTTGATTGACAACTAATTGTGAGTTGCCAAATATGTTGATGGTCTTGGTGCCTAGGAAAAGGGCAGTTTAAAGTCCCAAAATTAAGGCTTCATATTCAGCCATGTTGTTGGTACATTCAAAGTCAAGTTTGAAAGATAAAGGCATGGGATCACCCTCATCTGGGATGAGAATGACCCCTACACCCCCACCGTGTTGACATTTGGATCTGTCAAAGAACATTGTCATTTGAAGGAATATGTCATCAATGGAAATTGTGGCGATTGATTCGTCAGGGAATTCGTAGTGAGAAGGTTGGTTTTCAAGTAGAGGGGCATCCGCTAGTTGGTTAGTGATTGTTTTCCCCTTTATAGATTTTTGTTGGATGAACTCCAAGTCAAACTCAGCAAGAAACATGAGCCAACGAGCCATACGTTGATTTTGGTATGGCTTGGAATACATGTATTTTAGAGGGTCGGTATGGGTGATGACGTAAGTTTTGTGATTGAGAAGATAATGATGGAGTTTGGTGGTGGCAAAGACTAATGCCAAATAGAGTTTTTTAGTATGAGTATATTGAGTTTCATAGTCAATGAGTGTTCAGCTTATATAATAAACCGCTTGCTCACGATATTGTTCATCTCGGTGCGCAATCATGGCACCTAAAGAATGATTTGTTGCTGAGATGTAGAGATAGAAAGGATGGTCATCTTTAGGTGGAATAAGGACTGGTGGAGAGACAAGATAATGCTTAAGAGCCTCAAAATCCTCTTGGAAGTCCTTATCCCAATTAAAGGAGATGTCCTTCTTGAAGAGATGATGAAAGGGTTGACATCGATTGGGAAGCTGCGAGATAAAGCGATGGATAGATTGAAGCTTCCCTTATAGGTTGTGAAGTTGCCTTAGATTGGTAGGTGGTGGCATCTCTAGTATAGCTCAAATCTTAGTGGGATCAATCTCAATGCCATGAAGAGAAACGATGAACCCCAAAAGCTTCCTTGAGAGGACCCCAAATATGGATTTTTTGGGGTTAAGGCAAACATTGTATTGAAGAAGGTGAGTGAAGATTATTTTAAGGATGGTTAAATGGTCACGGCAAAGTTTAAATTTACCTAGTAGGTCATCCACATAGTCCTCCATTATTTTGTGGAGGAGATCATGAAAGATGTAAGTCATGGCACATTGATATGTAGCGCCTACATTCTTTAGGCCAAAAGGCATGACCCTATAGCTAAAAGTCCCCCATGGGGTGATGAAGGTAGTTTTGTGTTGATCTTCTAGCGCAATCAGGATTTGGTTATATCCTAAAAACCTATCCATGAGTGATAGCATCTCATGACCGACCGTAAGATCAACAAGTTGGTCAATGTTGGGAAGAGGAAAATCATCTTTTAGGCAAGCCAGGTTAAGGTCACGATAGTCTGTATAAATTTGGATCACCCCAGTTGCTTTGGTGACATGGACAATATTCAACACCCATTGTGGATAATCAATGGGTTGGATAAAGGAGACAGAGAGAAGACACTGAAGCTCCTCTTTGATAAGGAGTGCAACCCGAGGATGCATCTTACAAAGCTTTTGCCTGACAGGCTTAGCTTTTAGGTTTGTGATGATGTTATGAATGATGATGTTAGGGTTGATGCCAGGCATATTGCTATAGGTCCAAGCAAAGGCTTTGCTATGGTCTGAAAGGAATTTGGTGTAGTCAATTTGTTCTTGGGCATCCAAAGATTGACCAATCTTTAAAACGTGAGGAATATCAGAAGATGGGAGATTAATGTCAATGGTCAATTCATTTAACATAACCTGCATTTCTAAAGGAAGTGATCATTGGATGAAAGAGTCATCTGCACCCATGTAGGTGAGAATGGCATCATCATCTACACATTAGATAGTGTTGATGGTAGCAGATTCATCATCTATAATGTTTAGATAAACGAGAGGGAGCGACCTGGATACCCCACCTAGTTGATAGTTTAGGGGTTCCAAGCGAATGGCATTTATGGAAAACTCTATAGGTGAAGATGGGGGAATAGGTGAGTTTGGAGGTGATTGGTCTATGATAGGTTTGGGGTGAGGGTTTTTAGAAGTTTTAGTAGGTTCTTCAAAACCTAGGCCATGTCGCTTCTTAGCATTCTTTATGGCCTTGTCATTTGGTGCTTCGATGGGATGGTGGGAGCATTGTTCATAGCGTCCAAAGCCAAAGCCCTTCCACACACACCTATAAAGATAGGTGTGATCAAAGTTTGGGTTGCCAAGAAAAGAGAAGTCAGACGTAAATAGTTAGGGTGATGAAAGAGGATTCCCATTAGTGGGATCTCGATCTAGCCCTCCATAGACGAGATTTGTTTAAAGATTAGGAGGGCCATAAGGGATGAGCATTCTGATACGATGGTCATAGCTAGGATTGTGATGAAGTTGTCCATACTCTTGAAGAGTCTGGAACATGTCCAAGGTGAGTAAATGATACTCCCCAAGTGAAAGACATTGGAAGATATCTTCCATAGGGTCTTTTGTTGCCACTTGAGGAGGTGGTGTAGGTGTAACCACCATTTGCGTACTTGTTGAAGCTTTCGTGGGTGGAGGTAGTGTTTAGGTCAATGTCTTGAGAGGAATGAAAACATCGTTGGGTCGATAAGTTGTGTTGCATGTCTTAAAAGGATAGGGGTCTACGAGAATGACATGGACTTGACTGTCGTGTTTAAATTTGACACAATGGTGTAATGTAGAAGGGACACAGGCCATGGCATGGATCCAAGGTCATCCTAATAGCATGTTGTATTGGAACTCTCCCTCAATGATATAAAAGTGCTCTGGGATTGTTCATGGACCAACACGAATATGTAAGATGATGGTGCCAATGGTAGTGGTGGTGGAGTCATTAAAACATTGAAGAATTTGTCAGTTTTTGATACACAATTCTTTGGGAGGGCTAATTGGTCAAAGGCATGGGTGGAAATGATATTGATGCTGGAGCCCCCATCAATCATAACTCACTTAATGTGATTTCGATCAGCATAGTCTATAATGAAAAGGGCAGCATCTTGATCTTCCAAGTTGGGGTAGTAATTTCAAAATCACTAAAGGTAATAGAGGCGATGGTGGGTAATGATTGGACTAAGGTAGCTAGTGGTTGGGGGTCCTCGGGTTGGACCTCCACTGCCTGTAAAGCCTTGATTAAAGCTTGACGATGTTGTGGAGAGCTTTGAATGAGGTCATATAGAATGTTTCTACTTGCTTTTCACTTTTTCACATTCAGAAGATGAAAGAAACTATGATAATGGTCAGGGGTTTGTACGTACCCAGATAAAGTTTGTGCACCGTATCCAGACGATTAAAGGAGCTCCTCTTTGGCTGTGGAGGATGACACCTGTAGAGAGAATAAGACTTAAACAAAAAAATGTTAGATAGATATATGGTGGACTTCCAAGCAAAGCTCAGTCCCAGAAGTGCAAAGACTTCTTTGAGGGATGACAGTCCACTAGTTGATAAAAGAGTGTTGCTAGAAAGAGAAATGGTGAAAGACTAAATAAAAGAAATAGAGATAATGCATACCTTTATTCTGTTGTCAGTCTATCATAGTCACCGACATCGCTGGTTCTATTGGTGTCGATTATTCAAGTTTTTGATGTCGGTTATTATGCTAACATCAGTAGGGGAAATGGTCGATGTCGATCAAGGCAATGGCCTTGGGCAAATTTTGGACAGGGTTATGGTTGACAGAGGAGTATGGAAGGTCTGTCTAGGAGTTTGGAGGTTCGTGTGAGATTGCAGGGAAGTCAATAGAGTCTTAAGAGGGACAAGGGGTAAGGGTAGGAAGAAGGCCTCTCAGCCTCTCTAAGAAGAAAGTTAGGTTTGGTCTGGTCTACAGTAATTAGAAGTAGCAAATAGAGACTGCTTCCAAAAACATTCTAAGTTACTGGAATGAAATAAAAGAAGAATACTTAGCTCTTGCTTGCTGAGGAATCAGGGGTGTGAACACTTGTCATGTTACAACTGATGTCAAGATTCCTGTACCATGCTCCAATCTAATTTGAAGTCACTTGGGCAGAGTCTCTATAGCCAGGAGAGTGTTGATAGAATGCTGATACCTAGAAAGAGTCGAGGAGCAAGAGAAAATTGATTTGGCAAGAGAATTAGCATTTACATTTGTGATTAGTCTTATGTTCAGCCTGGAAGTTGGTTTTAAGCAATCGATGTCAGCAATCCCATTGGCATCAGTCGATGAGTAACTGACGTTGGCAGCTAGAGAATGGGAAAAAGGCTATTTTTAGCCTTTTGCCTGTTCTTCCATGTGCCAAGTTCAGCTACCATTAGAAAATGGTCCAAAGGTAGATTAAATAGGTGCGAGAGGTTAGTGGGAGGGTTGAAATAGGTCTTAGGTAATTAAGAAGGGTCATAGGGTGATAAATGAGGTATCCAAGGGCAAGGTGAGTTGTCATGGGTGGTGTTATTAATTTAAAATAGGTAATTTATTTTAAATTAATAAGTGTGTGGGTTAGAAATGTTTAGAAGTGGACCAAGTGGACCAAGGGGGGGATTGACACTATTTTGGTGTCTACATTTTCAGACTTGATTCCCCCCAAAATAGTGTCAATCCCCCCTTGGTCCTCTCAGTCCACTTCTAAACATTTCTAACCCACACACTTATTAATTTAAAATAAATTACCTATTTTAAATTAATAACACCACCCATGATACCTCACCTTGCCCTTGGATACCTCATTTATCACCCTATGACCCTTCTTAATTACCTAAGACCTATTTCAACCCTCCCACTAACCTCTCGTGCCTATTTAATCTGCCTTTGGACCATTTTCCAACAACAAATGGAAGAATGGGCAAAAGGCTAAAAATAGCCTCTTTTCCCATTCTCTAGCCACCGACGTCAGTTACCCATCGGTCGAAGCGGGCGAGATCACCGACGTCAATTGCTTAAAGCCAACTTATAGGCTGAAGGGAAGACTAATCATAGATGTGAACGCTAATTCTCTTGCTCGAATCAATTTTCTCTTGCTCCTCAACTCTTTG
Organism: Torreya grandis; assembly: GCA_037957365.1. Classification (NCBI taxonomy): domain Eukaryota; kingdom Viridiplantae; phylum Streptophyta; class Pinopsida; order Cupressales; family Taxaceae; genus Torreya; species Torreya grandis. The sequence goes on from JARHVA010002628.1 coordinate 1,327,219, forward strand.
CAAGTATCAACATTCTATCAAGACTCTCCTAGCTGTAGAGACTCTGCCCAAGTGACTTCAGATCAAATTGGAGCATGGTATAGGGATCTCAACATTAGCTATAACAGGCACAAGCATTCACACCCTTGATTCTTCATCAAGCAAGAGCTAAGTATTCTTCTTTTATTTCAATTTAGTATTTTAGAATACTTTGCTAATTAGTCTCCCTTTGCTACTTCTAAGTGCTGTAGACCAGACCTGACTTGACTTCTTCTTGGAGAGGTTGAGAGGCCTCCCCCATATCCTTACTCCTTTTGACAACCTATCCTCTACCCCTTGTCCCTCTTAAGACTCTATTGACTTCCCTGTAATCTTGCATAGACCTCTAGACCTAGATAGATCTTCCAGACCCCTCTGTCAACCACAACCCTATCCAAAACTCACCCAAGGCCATTGCCCTAACCGACATTGACCATTTCCCCTACTGACATTAGCACTATAACCAACGTCGATAACTTGACCAACCAACACTGGCAGAACCACCGACGTCGGTGACTGTGACAGATCGACAGCAGAATACAGGTACGCATTATCTCTATTTCTTTTGTTTAGTCTTTTCACCATTTCTCTTTTTAGCAACACTCTTTTTTCAAATAAGTGGATTGTCATCCCTCAAAGAAGTCTTTGCACTTCTAGGACTGAGCTTTGCTTGGCAATCCACCATACATCTATCTAATGTCTTCTTTGTTTTAGTTTTCTTCTTATCACAGGTGTCATCCTCCACAGCCAAAGAGGAGCTCCCTCAATTGTCTGGATATGGTGCACAAATTTCATCTGGGTACATACAAACCCCTAACCATTATCTCTAAGTTTCTTTCATCTTCTGAATGTGAAAAGCGAAAAATGAGTAGAAACATTTTGGCACGCCTGGTGGGACCCTGGAGTTTTCCTTGGGTTCATTTCTTCTAAAGGCAAACATTCATATAGTTGCATTAGATCTCTTCTTGCATCCTTTCCTTCTATCTTTTTATCTCGAAACGAAAGCATTAGCACAAGTTAAAAAGAGTGTTTCTTTTTTCTTCTTGTCACTTCTTTCCTGAATCTTAGAGTAGTTCATTCTCTTAACCCTTTCTCCACTTGTTTGCATCCAAACAAAACATTTCAATTTGGGCTTAAAATCTATTGCATCTCATTCGTACTTGAATGCATTTTTAGCTCATCTAGTAATTAAAACCGCATTATGAATAAAGCGTAGTGCACTTATGTTACACATCTAGACGACATTCGCCATCAAACATCTAAACATACCTGAGACAAGGCCCGACTAAGATTTCATCACCTAACGGATACCTTACCCTTCCTGGTAATCCTACTTGGACTTCACTACCAAGGGGAGAACCCACTCTGTTCTCTAATAGAGTATAAACTCTAAGGGAAGTATATACTGGCTAAGTGACCCAACTTATCTCTGGGCATGTGAAGTGAGGGGAGTAAGCTCCTAGCACAAGGCCATGTATGAAACCTAATACAAATTTTTAGCACCAAAACTAACCTGAAACCAACTTTAGACTGCCTCTTTTAGGACCTGTTCTAAAATCCCAATATCCCAAACACACTCTTCTAAGGCATAAGCCAACAAGACTCTAAAACTTATTCTTAGGAATTTAACATTTAGAGGCTGCTTGTCTTCATCTATTTTTCTGTCTCTATCTGGTTTTTTGAGCTAGTGAGGTCGCATTCTAAGCTCTAAGAACAACTTAGAACTTTCTTCTTTCTTCCAAAAACTTTCAATTTTCTAAAGTTTCTGGAAATACATAGTAATTGACATTGGTTTTTCCACCGATGTTAGCAACTTATCTTCACCGACATTGGTTATCTGACCGACATAGGTAACTTTCTTCACCGACATCAATTTTTCCACCGACGTCGGTCACTGTCAAAAATTTTCTTCTCAAAATAGCAAGCTAAAAACCTGACCTTTTTTTTGTTAAAAACACCAACTCTAGTTTTTTGAGGCTGAAACATATAGTTTTCAGAACCTAAACCCCCTTTTGCCTTAGATGGTTTTGACACGTAGTCAAACCAAAACTCTTGTTGACCATGCAAGACAATAACCACTCCCGCCTTCGCCTTCTATATCAAGTCCTCTAATGGAGTATCATTCAGACACCGAGTGCACTCCAACCTCAACTCAACCCCATATTGTCCCTGAAGGGGACCAAGACTTTGAAATATTGCTTGACCTCAATGTCTAGGCTCTTCAGTACTATCTCGCAAGAAGTCAAACATGAGACTCTTCAGGTAACCCAGTTTATGGGATGCCAACTTCCTTAGTTGACACGACAATCGTATCAACAGCCTCCATAACCCAACCCATGGTCACCCAGGCCATTGCCTCAACCAACAACCTGACCATGACCAATCTTGAAAGTGTGACCTCTTCTTCTATTTTTGGACCTACCTCCTTTGGGGTTCTTGTACCCCCTCAACCACAAACCATTAAACAAAGTCCTACACCATTTCAAAACTTAACTGTCTCCATCCCACCTACTCTTGCTCCCATAAATACAAGAGTAACCACCTATCTTTCAGCAAGTGTTGCCGCCGCTCAACCACCTTTGGCAACATCAAGCCAAGTTCTGCCTTCTAGCTTCATAACACAACCACCCTTAACTTCAACATCAGTCCCTACGACTAGTTACCAATATGTTACACCTATACAAGCACAACCAACTACGTCATATGCCCCTCCTAACTCCTTCCAAGCACCTTACAACTTAGGGGGTGCCCCACCTATCAATCCACCAGTCGATCTAATCAAGATCCTAATGGATAAGGTTTCTAATCTTGAGACATCCATTTCGGGTTCAAGAAATGTTCTCTCATAAGAACAAATCTGTAATGAACCTATTCATCATTCAGTCCCAATTTGACCATATCTTAGTCAGTGGGAACTTCCCAAGTTTACTCGCTTTCAGAGTAAGGAGGACCCACAACAACATCTACGAGCATTTAGACCTGCTTGTTACCTTATAGCACATGATGATGCATTATTACTACATACATTTCCCATGTCACTTTTTGGTGCTGCCCTCGATTGGTATAGTTCTATTACCGGTCACTCTCTATTTACCTTCACTCAACTAGCTCAACTATTTCTTGACCACTTTTCTATCAACATCACTAAAAAGGTCTCCATCACAGACCTATATTCTAGCAGACAATTTGACGATGAATCCATAGCTAATTTCGTTGCTCAATGGAGAAGTTTAATCAACCAACTCTCTTTTTCTTTACCTCAACCTGAGCTCATTGAGCTCTTTTCACAAGCATGTGCCAAACACATTTCATGTACCTTGTGGGTCCAAACATTATTCACATTTGATGAAGCTTTCACCATGGCCAAGAAGCTTGAACTCCATGCTGTCGAAGAAAATAAAGTCAAATTGCGTAGTAAAAATACTAACGCAAAATCAAATGACTCTTCTTCCAAATCTTCTTCCTCCAATTCCAAGTCTAAGGATCAACAAATGCTGTGGTACTTAGATCATCATCATCTACCATAGCTAATCAATCTGAACCTTCTACATCTCAAAGCATTACATGATAGTTCCAATAACGATATGTACAATGTCAATATACTCTAATTGGAGAATCATACGCATCCCTGTTGGATAAACTAGTTAAACATGGAGTCCTCAATCTCCCCTAAATTTGACCACCACCACAATTTGACCCCTCAAAAGCCATCCCTACATGGTATAGGGAAAATGACTTTTGTCATTATCACCGTGTCAAAGGCCATGACATAAACAACTGCAAAACCTTCAAAAACATTGTCCAAGACATGATAGATAAAGGTGATCTTGTTTTGGATAACTCAAAGGTGCCACCTAACCAAAACATAGACATCTTTAGACAACCTTTCCCTAACCATCCCCCTAGTCAAAATAACATTTAGACCATGGCTGATGATCCCCAAGAGCATAATATACGCATAGTCAGCACAGTTTCATCTCCCATCCCTAACCAACCTCTTCCACAAACTGAAGAGGTTAATTAACCTATTTGTCCATCATAGGCAGAAGAGCTTTCTTTTCCTATTTTTCCACCACAGGTAGAAGATCTTTCTTCTCCTATTTCTCTCCCACAGGTGGAAGAACCTTCTTCTCTTGTTAGTTCTCCATCTACCCCTCTTATATTGGAGGACACTTTAACCATACCAGCACCGCTAGCCCCACCTTCATCCTTCCTACTACCAATGGAGGATTCTATGTTTCCTGCTCCTCAACCACAAGTAGAAGGCACAATCATCCCTACCCTCTATCCTCTTGAGGAGTCACATTCTCCAATTCCTTCTCCACCAAGAGAAGAACTTGTCTCTTCACTGTCATGTCCCCTTTTTCGCAGACATTGACAGGCTTGATGATTAGCCTATTATGCAACCTTCGTAGGCTGATTGGATGGATAGAGGGTCATGATGGAGATTGGCTTGGCTTTGATTTACAAAATTCCTATAGTTGGCTCTCATTCAGGTTATTTCAGACACATTGGGCCTGAGCTCCTATTATTTAGGGATATTTGACATACAGCGGAGCACCCTTGTTTTGATATGGTCATGTGCAGAATCACTCCCTGATTCCCCAGCTTCAGACGGTTTGAGGATCCGACATGTATTGAAGGAGATATTAATATTTGATTGATTTAATCAAATATTAATTATTTGGTCTAATTTTAAATTAGATATTAATTAATTAATTATTTGGTCTAATTTTAAATTAGATATTAATTAATTATTAATTATTAATTAATTGGTCTAATTTTAAGACCCAAGTTCTAATTTGAGGAATTCTAATTTTAGAAGCCCAAGTTCTAATTTGAGGAATTCTAATTTTAGAACCCCAAGTTCTAATTTGAGGAAATCTAATTTTAGCAAGCACACCTTTGGAAGGGTATAAGAGTTTCTCATGGAAGAGAGTTTGTATGTATGCATTGATTATTGATTTTGATATTGAAGAAATTCTTCTGTGAAGACTGAGCCAAGGGTTCCAGGATTCCATCTGTAGTGGAGAACGTCAACTCTTCATTGTGTGTGATTCAGAGGCTGTGAAAGATCAGCCGATCTATTGCCAAATTGAGAGGTAGCTTCATCCAGAAGTTATCACAGAGGTACAGATTTGAGAGATAGCTTCATCTAGAAGTTATCACATAATTTTAGGGTTGAGAGATAACTTCACACAGAAGTTATTACAGATATTTCAAGTATTTATCTTTATTTAGTTTGATCCAATAAATTATACAGATAGAAATATGCTGTATTAGAATAGTATATCTTCAGATCAGGTTGTTCAGCAATCAGGGGTTAAGAACAGACAGGTTGGCGGTCGTACTAAGTCCGTACAGGTCCGTTCAGATCCGTTCAGGCACCAACCTCGGTAGAGAGAGAGCTTCTAGTGACCGACATCGGTCGACTGAAGATCGACGTCGGCAAAAAGCTGACTGACAGACACCGACGTCGGTGATATATCGACCGACGACGGCGTCTGTGTGTCGACACAGAAAGGCTGATATCCTTCCAGATTCAGATTTCACTCCCAGATTTGCAAAGCCAGGGGTTTCAACTGTATTTCATATTTTATATGCAAAAGAGAGGATTGTAATTGTAATAGTTTAGAAGGACATCTTTTGTAATCATCTGAATGAATGATAAGATCTATGATTTGTTTATGCATACTTGAATCTATTCTGCAGTTGGTATCTATGATCAGAGCTATATGAGTTTATATATTCCCTGTTTGGAGGGGATATCACAGTGGTATCAGAGCTTTTGTAGAAAAAAAGAGGCCCTAAGTAAGGGACATTACAGTGGTATCAGAGCTTTTGTGCAGATAAGAGAGGCCCTAAGTAAGGGACATCACAGTGGTATCAGAGCTAATGTCCTGCCATCCTGTTGGGTAGAGTGGGAAGATTGAATCAGTGAAGTCACCATGAGTGACAGACATAATGGTGATCAGGACACTGAAGAATTCTATCGAGCTATGGTTACAAGCCAGCAACAGATGAATCAGACACTACAGGCACTTATGACTATGGTAAAGAGGATGAACACACCTATTCGACAGAATGGGGAGCAAAGAGATAACAAGAGTGCTACTGTTAATTAGAGACCATAGCTGGCCCATTCTAGGACAGCCGATAGGCCTACACGGCCTACATTTGTTAAGAATGATTCAAAGGCAAACCCAGCAACATCACCTTTGGATCAAGAGGCTCTTAACGGTCTACGCAGGAGGAAGCTTTGCTTATACTGCAAAGATCCATATGATGCCAATCACAATTGTCATTTGAGGCCTAAGGGCAAGGCATATCATATAATATGGGAGTATTATGAGGATTTGAAATCCAAAGATTTTGAACAGCATGATAGTTCTGAGGAGTCAAAGGCAGAGGCAATGAAGGTGACTCACTAGGATTCTGACAGACATGTGGTCGAGCTTAGTCATGAGGATTTGGACTCTCAGATAGTTGCAGAGGATGAGGGAGCGAGAGATGGTGATGTTGAGATAGTTTCAGCAGCAGCTTCTTCAGAGTTAGATGAGGATGAGTCTGATTATAGCATTCAGAGTGTGGAGGTATACTCAGAGGTTAGTACATTGAGTGTTGATTGTGAGTATATTCCTATAGTTGTAGCTGAGGAACATGTTGTTGGTACTAACACACATGTTCATGATTTGGGAGTACCTGATTCTGATGGGTTTGAGATACCAGTGGAGTCGAGTTTCCAGATTGATTCTTCTCACACAGTTGATAGTGTGGTACAGTTGGTTGTGATGCCTTTACAGAGGGATCAGTTATGGGATGGATTGGCACCATCTTCTGTAGATGGGATTGACAGTTTGTCGGTGCATGACTTAGAGCAGGAGTTGATCAGATATGCTAACCATAGTAGAGGTACAGTGTGTGGATTCTCCATACTTGGCATAGTTCCATTTGGGAGTTGTTGTAGAGTTAGAGTGTGCCTTCTGCATAGCATGGTGGAAGGTGTATATGATATTTGTGATCTTAGAGGTTGCTTGAGTTGGATTTGCCAATTTGAGTATGGGTTCCTCTTTGTTCTACTTCTGCTGATGTTCCAGGTACTTGCATTGATTTACAGCAGTGCAGAGCATAATTACATTTGGGATCCAAGTGGATCAAGTGGTTCATTGTTCCGAGATTGCTTGGGGACAAGCAATTTTTGGAGGGGCGGATTGTCATGTCCCCTTTTTCACAGACATTGACAGGCTTGATGATTAGCCTATTATGCGACCTTCATAGGCTGATTGGATGGATAGCGGGTCATGATGGAGATTGGCTTGGCTTTGATTTACAGAATTCCTATAGTTGGCTCTCATTCAGGTTATTTCAGACACATTGGGCCTGAGCTCCTATTATTTAGGGATATTTGACATACAGTGGAGCACCCTTGTTTTGATATGGTCATGTGCAGAATCACTCCCTAATTCCCCAGCTTCAGACGGTTCAAAGATCTGACATGTATTGAGGGAGATATTAATATTTGATTGATTTAATCAAATATTAATTATTTGGTCTAATTTTAAATTAGATATTAATTAATTATTAATTAATTAATTATTTGGTCTAATTATAAATTAGATATTAATTAATTGGTCTAATTTTAAGACCCAAGTTCTAATTTGAGGAATTCTAATTTTAGAAGCCCAAGTTCTAATTTGAGGAATTCTAATTTTAGAACCCCAAGTTCTAATTTGAGGAAATCTAATTTTAGCAAGCACACCTTTGGAAGGGTATAAGAATTTCTCATGGAAGAGAGTTTGTATGTATGCATTGATTATTGATTTTGTATTGAAGAAATTCTTCTGTGAAGACTGAGCCAAGGGTTCCAGGATTCCATCTGCAGTGGAGAACGTCAACTCTTCATTGTGTGCGATTCAGAGGCTGTGAAAGATCAGCCGATCTATTGCCAAATTGAGAGGTAGCTTCATCCAGAAGTTATCACAGAGGTACAGATTTAAGAGATAGCTTCATCCAGAAGTTATCACAAAATTTTAGGGTTGAGAGATAACTTCACACAGAAGTTATTACAGATATTTCAGGTATTTATCTTTATTTAGTTTGATCCAATAAATTATACAGATAGAAATATGTTGTATTAGAATAGTATATCTTCATATCAGGTTGTTCAGCAATCAGGGGTTAAGAACAGACAGGTTGGCGGCCGTACTAAGTCCGTACAGGTCCGTTCAGATCCGTTCAGGCACCGACCTTGGCAGAGAGAGAGCTTCCAGTGACCGACATCGGTCGAATGAAGACCGACGTCGGCAGAAAGCCGACCGACAGACACCAACGTCGGCGATATATCGACCGATGACGGCGTCTGTGTGTCGACACAGAAAGGTCGAGATCCTTCCAGATTTAGATTTCACTCCCAGATTTGCAAAGCCAGGGTTTTCAACTGTATTTCATATTTTATATGCAAAAGAGAGGATTGTAATTGTAATAGTTTAGAAGGACATCTTTTGTAATCATCTGAATGAATGATAAGATCTGTGATTTGTTTATGCATACTTGAATCTATTCTGCAGTTGGTATCTATGATCAGAGCTTTATGAGTTTATATATTCCCTGTTTGGAGGGGATATCACAGTGGTATCAGAGCTTTTGTAGAAAAAAAGAGGCCCTAAGTAAGGGACATTATAGTGGTATCAGATCTTTTGTGCAGATAAGAGAGGCCCTAAGTAAGGGACATCACATTCACCTACTTTGACTGAAGACAATCCAGTGATGACTCTTTCTCGCCTTTGGCCTGAGATCGCTGCATTTAACACATTTTTGGTCTCACAACCACCCACATCTTCTAAAAATCCAAAGCCTCATCCAACATATTTAAAACCATTCTCTTGATTGGTTGAGAACTTAGGATTTCTCCATTCGAAGAAGTTAAAGCATGAGGCATTATGGGAACGACTCAAAGCTCCTTATCTTACACATCCTGTTTCATCTCATATTGTCAACCCTTCTATGACAAAATCTCCAAAAGTCACCAAAGAAGATCAGGCTTTTACTTCCAAATCTTTAGAAGCCCAACCATCCACATCTAAACCTAAACCCTCACAAACATCCACCATACCAACACCGATTAAATCCCTCATTATTCGCCCCATATCTAACCTCACTCACCCACAAGTGAAGGTAGACTTGAACCTTGCCTCGCACAATAGTAGTCCTCACACTAAACCAAATAAGGCTACTAAACCACATCGGAGAACTCCTCCTCCACCATCATCATTGCCCTCCATTTTGGTCCCACATCCCTCTACCTTAATAGGAGTGCTCCCTACTCCAATACCTAACAAAAACAAGTTGCCTCCATTGCTCCCTTTACCCACCACAAACCTACCTCCTCTAAAAAATTTGGCACCCCTCGCAAAAAAAGTGTTGTCTACACAAGTGGCCACACCACCAACCTAAAAGGTGGTACAAAAGTCTCTCTCAACAACTCCCAAATAAAAGTCATCAACACCTAGTACATCAACAAGCACGGACCCCTTAATGGGTTCATATGCTTTGATAATACGCTGACTTTTGCAAACTTCTAACATCACTCTTCCACCTATCAAACCATTTCAACCTCTTAAACCAAAGCCGTCTTGGTTTGATGATACTAAAATTTGCCAATATCATCGCACACCTGGGCATGACACTGAAAATTGTTGTGCCCTTAAGATTGTCATCCACCAATTCATGGAAAAAGACACCCTTCTTGTTGAGGATACTATCAACAAATCTCCAACACCATCTAATGTTGCTCCAACCTCTCCACCTTCATCAGAATCCCATCATCAGACTATGGTCCCTTTATCTCCTTCATCCCCTTTATTCAATATTAACACCATCAATGTGGCCACTAGGTCACAAACTTTAAAAGATAAAGCAAAAGAGAGTGCTGCTATTCCTTAGACCTACCCATTTGTCAAACCTACTCAACCACCCAAACCCAAGATTTCTATCTTGGGTACATCCCAACCCACTTCTTCAGAGGCAATCTGTGATTCTATGGTGAAATAGCTTCACCAAAACCCCGTGAAGATGTCCTTATATGACCTCATTCAAAGCTCTCCACAACATCATCAAGCTTTAATCAAGGCTTTACATGCAGTGGAGGTTCAACCCGAGGAATCCCAACCACTAGCTGCCTTAGTCCAATCATTACCCACCATTACCTCTATTACCTTTAGTGATTCTAAAATTCCTACCTCCAACTTGGAAGATCAGGATGCTGCCCTTTTCATCACAGCCTACATTGATCGAACTCGCATTAAGCAAGTTATGATTGATGGGGGTGCCAGCATCAATATCATTTCCACCTATGCCTTTGACCAATTAGCCCTCCCAAAGAATTGTGTATCAAAAAATGACGTAATTCTTTGATCTTTTAATGACTCCACCACCACTACCATTGGCATCGTCGTCTTACATATTCGCGTTGGTCCACGAACAATCCCAAAACTCTTCTACATCATCGATGGAGAGTTCCAATACAACATGTTATTAAGATGACCTTGGATTCGCGCCATGGCCTGTGTCCCTTCTACATTACACCATTGTGTCAAATTTGAACACGATGGTCAAGTCCATGTCATTCCTGTAGACCCCTCCCCTTTCAAGACATGCAACACAAATTATTGACCCAACGATGTTCTCATTCCTCTCAAGACATCGACCTAAACACCACCTCCACCTATGGAAGCTTCAACAAGTACTTAAATGGTGGTTACACCTACACCACCTCCTCAAGTGGCAACACAAGACCCTATGGAAGATATCTTTCAATGTCTTTCACTTGGGGAGTATTGTTTACTCACCTTGGACATGTTCCAGACTCCTCAAGAGTATGGACAACTTCATCACAATCCTAGCTATGACCATCGTATTGGAATGGTCATCCCTTATGGTCCTCCTAATCTTTAAACAAATCTCGTCTATGAGGGCTAGATCGAGCTCCCACTGATGGGAATCCTCTTTCATCACCCCAACTATTTATGTCTGAGTTCTCTTTTCTTGGCAACCCAAAATTTGCTCACACCTATCTTTATAGGTGTGTGTGGAAGGGCTTTGGCTTTGGATGCTACGAACAAGGCTCCCACTAGCCCGTCGAACCACCGAATGATGAGGCCATAAAGAATGCCAAGAAGTGACATGGCTTGGGTTTTGAAGAACCTACTAAAACTTCTAAAAACCCTCACCCTGAACCTATCATAGACCAATCACCTCCAAACTCGCCTATTACCCCATCTTCACCTACGGAGTCGGTGGTTTCCATCCCTCCTAGTTTTTTTTCCATAAATGCCATTCACTTGGAACCCCTAACATATCATCTAGGTGGGGTATCTAGGTACCTCCCTCTTGTTTATCTAAACATGATAGACAATGAAGCTACTACCATCAACACTGTCCAATGCGTAGATGATGATGCCATTCTCTTCTACATGGGTGTAGATGACTCTTTCATTTAATGGTCACTTCTTTCAGAAATGCAAGTTATGCTAGATGAATTGACCATTGACATTAACCTTCCATCTTCTGATGTTCCTCACATTTTAAAGATCGGTCAATCTTTGGACTCCCAGGAACAAATTGACTACACCAAATTCCATTCAGACCATAGCAAAGTCTTTGCTTGGACCTATAGCGATATTCCTAGCATCGACCCTAACATCGTCATTCATAACATCGTCACAAACCTAGAAGTTAAGCCTATCAGGAAAAGGCTTCACAAGATGCATCCTCACATGGTACTCCTTGCCAAAGAGGAGCTTCAACGTCTTCTCTCCATCTCCTTTATCCAACCCATTGATTATCCGTAATGGGTGTCAAATATTGTCCCTATCACCAAAGCAACTGGGGGGATCTAATTTGTACTGACTATCGTGACCTTAACCTGGCTTGCCCAAAAGATGATTTTCCTCTACCCAACATGGACCAACTTGTTGATCTTACGACCGATCATGAGATGTTATCACTCATGGATGGGTTTTCAGGATATAACCAAATCCTGATTGCACCAGAAGATCAACACAAAACTACCTTCATCACCCCATGGGGGACTTTTTGCTATAGAGTCATGCCTTTTGGCCTAAAGAATGCAGGCACTACATATCAATGTGCCATGACTTACATCTTTCATGATCTCCTCCACAAAATCATGGAGGACTATGTGGACGACCTACTAGGTAAATCTAAACTTCACCGTGACCATTTAACCATCCTTAAAATATTTTTCACTCACCTTTTTCAATACAATGTTCACCTTAACCCCAAGAAATGCATCTTTGGGGTCCTCTCAGGTAAGCTTTTGGGGTTCATCATTTCTCTTCATGGCATTGAGATTGATCCCGCTAAGATTCAAGCTATACTCGAGATGTCACCACCTACAAATCTAGGGCAGCTTCATAGCCTGCTAGGGAAGCTTCAATCTATCCGTCGCTTCATCTCACAGCTTTCTAACTGATGTCAACCCTTTCATCATCTCCTCAAGAAGGATGTCTCCTTTATTTGGGATAAGGAATGCATAAAGGCTTTTGAGGCTCTTAAGAGTTATCTTGTCTCTCCACCAGTCCTTATTCCACCTAAAGATGACCAAACTTTCTATCTCTACATCTCAGCAACAAATCATTCTTTATGTGCCATGATCACGCACCGAGATGAACAACATTGTGAGCAAGTGGTTTATTATATAAGCCGAATGCTCATTGACTATGAAAATCGGTATACTCATACCGCAAAAATCTATTTGGCATTAGTCTTTGCCGCCACCAAACTCCGTCATTATCTTCTCAATCATAAAAATTGCGTCATCACCCATACCGACCCTCTAAAATACATGCATTCCAAGCCATACCAAAATCAACGTATGGCTCATTGGCTCATGCTTCTTGCTGAGTTTGACTTGGAGTTCATCCAATAGAAATCTATAAAGGGGCAAAAAATCACTGACCAACTAGTGGATGCCCCTCTACCTGACAACCAACCTTCTCACTGCAAATTCGCTGACAAATCAATCACCACACTTTGCACTGATGACATATTCTATCAAATGACAATGTTCTTTGACAGATCCAAATGTCAACATGATGGGAGTGCAGGGGTCATTCTCATCCCACACAAGGGTGAGCCCATGCCTCTATCTTTCACACTTGACTTTGAATGTACCAACAACATGGCTAAATATGAAGCCTTAATTTTGGGACTTCAAACTACCCTTTTCCTAGGCACCAAGACCATCAACATATTTGGCGACTCACAACTAGTCATCAATCAAATCAATGGGTCATATATTTGTAAAAATGAAGTTTTGAAAAGGTACAAACACCATGTTGACACCTTCCTAGAATATTTTGACCATTACCTCTTGCAAACTATTCCTCGATCTACGAATAAGTTTGTTGACACCATGGCCTCCCTTGCCTCACGTATCCCATCATCATCTGCCTCTTCAAGAATCTATATTACAATACACCATTTGGAGTTACCTTCATATATCTCCACTAATATCAACCTCAATAGCACCATTGACTCTAGTCCACAGGATGCTTGGTATAAACAACTTATGGACTACTTAACTTTCTCAATTGTTCCCCCTGATCTCTCTAGCAATGTGTGACAGGCTTTTATCAAAATCACAACATGATATACTATGCTAGGGGGTCTTCTCTATAGACAAGGTTTTGATGGCCTCCTTCTTCGATGTCTAACCTCCATTGAAACATCTCATGCCATCAAACAAGTCCACGATGGGATTTGTGGTGGACACTTCAGTGGTAACTCAGTTGCAAAATGCATCCTTCACTTGGGCTATTATTGGCCCACTCTTCACCAAGACTGTAGTGACTTTGTTCGGCATTGTATCAAATGCCAAAAACATGCTAACTTGGTTCATGTCCCTAGCCGTGCTCTACAAGTTGCTATGGACTTCTGGCCCTTTTCACAATGGGGCTTGGACCTAATCAATGAGATTAACCCCCATTCATCTCTCTGACATCAATCAATCATCACTACAACCGAATACATCAATAAATGGGTGGAAGCGGTTCCCCTCATCTCTGCTAAAGCTGTCATTAACTTCATCAACCAACACATCATCTGTCATTTCAGTGAACCTCACAAAATCATCACCGATAATGGCATGTCTTTCAAAAGCAAAACTGTCTAGAAACTTTGTGACTCATTTGGCATCAAACTCAGCTTCTCCTCTCCTTACTACCCACAAGCCAATGAACAGGCTGAGGCTTCTAAAAAAATCTTAACCAAAATCCTCATGAAGTTGGTCAACGATACTCGAAGGGATTGGCACATTCACATTCCCTTCGCTTTGTGGGCCTACCGCACTAGCATTCGAACCCCTACAGGTGCTACACCTTTCTCTTTAATGTATGTAATAGAGGCTATCCTACCTCTTGAAGTACAAACACCTTATCTACGCATCTCTTTGCATGACATTTTTTCTAACGATGACTTTCATCAAGATCAATTAGCTCAACTTGAGTTAATTGATGAACATCATCTTGCTACCCTTAACCATCTCCACATCTATCAAAATCATATCAAACATGCCTATAACAAAAGTCTGAGAGAACGAGATTTCAAAATCAGGGATTTCGTCCTTAAAGAAAACCAACACCTGACCAACATGGAAAGAAGTAAACGAGTCAAGTTTGCTCCTAATTGGCTTAGACCCTATATCATAATGCACAAGTATGGATCAGGGACTTATCGTTTGTCTTCTCTTGAAGGCCAACCAGAACCTGAGCCCCTTAATGCCTTGCATCTACGACCATTCTACTATTAATTGAGTACTCATTCACTTGATATTTAACTTGAGCTCATCCCTTGAGCAATCCCTGTCATTTTAATCCTCATTCCTTTCAACCCTATTCCCCTAAATGACCATTATGTAACCCTTTTATAAAACATGAATGCTTTGTCTTAATAAAAGGGAAACCCCCAAACCTTTATAGTCAAGTCCATGACCAAAAGTCCAGTCAAAAAATAAAAAAAATAAAATAAAATTGGGATGCCTATACAAAGGTCATAAACTATAAATGTAGACTTCTCCCTCAAAGGATAGCTACATCATTGCTATAATTAATAGACTGCTCCCATGAAGGATAGCTATTCACAGACATTCAAACATACAAAGCAGAATATAGACCACTCCCTTGAAGGATGGCTATACACAAATTTTGCTACAAATAGCACACTCTCAGAAGCTTCCTGCATCGATCAGCTTCACATATGACCACAAAACAAAACAACATCCCCACGTAGACTTCCTGCATCGATCAGTCAACCCGAAAAAAAGAAAAAAAGAAAAGAAAAAAAATTGACTGACAAACTATTAAGTCATGGACTTGCCTATAGTCGTTATCAAGGTCACCTATAAAAGGGGTAAAGTTATCCTTGCTAAAAAGGGTTACGCTATCCTCACATCTCACATAATCAAGCCTATTACCCCAACATACTCAAGGGATTTTGAGCTCACTTAATGTCAAGTGATTTGACTATTTATCTAACATAAACCAATGGTTAAAAGACGTAATGCATGAATGGGGCTTTTGTTTGCAAAAACCTTATCTATGCCATCATTATGGTCCTTGTTAATGAAAGAGCAACACGCCTTTCACTTCTTATACCCTGGTCACATACAACCAATTCAAATCCAATCAAATCATTTTCTAAACCAAACCAAACCAACCAAACCTTTTTTAAACCACTAACATGACATAGCCTAGTCACACTAGTTTCTATGGAAACCAATACACATGGAAACTATCGACCACACAATTTATGCCAAGAATAAACCATTACTTACTAAAGCATAAGCATACTCATTTCATTTTTAGCATACATCCATCACTGATATGGAAAATTTATAGGGATGGAAGACCAAATAGACAATGTTACAGAATACACCATCACACAATATGGAAAAGGCTGTAACATCATCATACCCTCATCATTTATAACCTAACCAAACCAACCTATCAACCAGCCTGAACTACATTGGTCTGAGGCCTTTCAAATAGGGGCTATGTAGGCAGCACTCAGATGACATGACATCTTCTAGGGTTAGCTCAGCCACATCTGTTTGTTCGTCTACTTGATGGACAAACCATTTACCCTTTAAACCATGACTTAACCTAGTCCAACCCACGTCCATAATTGACCCTCTTCCTCCCTTTTAGGGAGAACTACATTGGCCTGAGGCCCTTCCAACAAGGGCTATGTAGGTAGCACTTAGTTGACATAGGGTCCTCTAAAGTTAGCTCGGCCATTCCTTCGTCTGTCCATCTAATGGACCAACTATCTATACCAACCCAAACACAATGACCAAACAACCAGCCCTGACACTGTAGAAGTCACCTTAGATTTCTCATGGGGCACATTGGAGATCACATCCATCCCCCTGACCACAACACATGCCACTTGAGATGACTTATATCTCAACCCACCTTGACCAATGACCTTGGAGATCGCAACTATCTCCTCAGACCATGACCACTTCTGAGACAACTTTGCCTTGGTTGTTTTTGCATATATGCTACCTCATGAATAGTTAGGAAAATTGTGTGCATCACATTTTGACACTCACACCTATTGATGGATCGTGAGCAAGTTGATCCCCAATATTTGTGACATTTTCACGTTTTCCAGGAGCACTTCCTGAACTTGGGATACTTGGAACACGATGACCATTGGAGCTACAACTTGGATCATTTAACCCAATTAGCTACGACTAAATGCTAGGGACTGGTTACTTTTATTTTAGCATTCTTCAACCTTTGACTGTGATAATTTGACCTACCTATCACGTGAAGTGGTATACGTGCAATCCCAACTATTGCAGCGTTCACACTCAGACTTCACCATACCCATCCACTATCTATCAAATCGGCACTTGATATCAAGTTACCTTCCCTCGACTCCCACTTTTATGGGGAATAACTCATCTCTCATCTGGGGCAACCAACTCTTATTTTTGCCTTGCAATTCACCAAAACAACCAACAGGACAAAAATGACCTTATCCCATACCTGGGGTAACTTACTCCTATTTTTGTCTTGCAGTTCATCAAGAACAACCAACAAAACAAAAAGGGGCAAATGTAGACACCAAAATAGTGTCAATCCCCCCCCTTGGTCCTCTTGGTCAACTTCTAAACATTTCTAACCCACACACTTATTAATTTAAAATAAATTACCTATTTTAAATAATAACACCACCCATGACACCTCACCTTACCCTTAGATACCTCATTTATCACCCTATGACCCTTCTTAATTACCTAAGACCTATTTCAACCCTCCCACTAACCTCTCATGCCTATTTAATCTGCCTTTGGACTATTTTCCAATGGCAGCTGAACTTGGCAGATGGAAGAATGGGCAAAAGGCTAAAAATAGCCTTTTTTCCCATTCTCTAGCCACCGACGTCGGTTACCCATCGGCTGACACTAGTAGGATCGCGAATGTCAGTTGCTTAAAACTAACTTGCAAGCCAAATGGTAGACTAGTCACAGATGCAAATGCTAATTCTCTTCCCTGAATTGATTTTCTCTTGCTCCTTGACTCTTTGTAGGTATCAACATTCTATCAACACTCTCTTGGCTATAGAGACTCTACCCAAGTGATTTCAAATCAGATTAGAGCATGGTACAGGGATCTCAACATTAGTTGTAATAGGCACAAGTGTTCAGACACCTGATTCTTTAGCAAGCAAGAGCTAAGTATTCTTCTTTTATTTCATTCCAGTAACATAGAATGTATTTGTAATCAGTCTCCGTTTGCTACTTTTAAGTACTGTAGACCAGACCAAACCTAACTTTCTTCCTAGAGAGGCTAAGAGGCCTTCCTCCTACCCTTACCCCTTGTTTTGACAACCTATCCTCTGCCCCTTGTCCCTCTTAAGACTCTATTGACTTCCCTGCAATCTCGCACGGACCTCCAAACTCCCAGACAAACCTTCTAGACTCCGCTGTCAACCACAACCCTATCCAAAATTTGCCCAAGGCCATTGCCCTGACTGACATCGACCATTTCCCCTACCAACGTCGGCATAATAATCGATGTTGGCTACTTGAACAATTGACACTAATAGAACCACTGATGTCAGTGACTGTGACATACCGACAGCAAAATACAAGTATGCATTATCTCTATTTATTTTGTTCAGTCTTTTCACCATTTCTCTTTCTAGCAACACTCTTTTGTCAAATAAGTGGACTGTCATCCCTCAAAGAAGTCTTTGCACTTTTGGGACAGAGCTTTGCTTGGCAATCCACCATACATCTATCTAACATCTTCTTTGTTTTAGTTTTCTTCTTATCTATAGGTGTCGTCCTCCACAGCCAAAGAAGAGTTCCTTCAATCGTCTGGATAAAGTGTGCAATTTTCATTCGGGTACGTACAAACCCCTGACCATTATCTCTTAGTTCCTTTCATCTTCTGAATGTGAAAAGCGAAAAACAAGTAGAAACATAAACATGTAAATTAAAAATGGCATGTCAATTATCTAGTTCAAAGTATTCCAAACAAGGTCTAAACTAGGAAAGGGAAAATAATCGCTAGGTATTTTGTCCAAATGTGGAGTCAAAAGCTACTCTCAAATAGGTTGTGCTAGGACTTTTGGCCAAATGACATAAAAAAATAGACTTGAAAAAAAGATATTATGTGATTTGATTTAATCTAAGAAGTTTGGAACAAATTTGACATAGACCTAGCACACAGAATCAAACATAAACATGATTATTTGGTATATGCCATAAGGCAAAAGGCACCTAGAGAAAATATTGTGTTTTCACAAATAAAGGCACAAATAATGATGAGGATAGGTTTTGTGAACAAACAAGAAATGGAAACAAGGCTCTTTGAAAAAATAAATAATATTTTTCAAATTTATATAATTAATTAACCAAAGTTATGCAACCCAAAAGAGAAAGATCTATGTCTCATCCCTACGAAGTGAGAAGAAAACATAAATAAATCAATATTTGAATTTGATTTTTTGACAAGGCTAATTAAAAACCCAATGTTTGAAGAATAGGATTTAATTGATAAAACAAGCTAAAAAATATTGGGTGGCATGACAATGCATGAATATGGTCCAAATGGTATACATGTCATGGTTTTAAACAATGGTTTTGGTACAAGTTTAAACAAGGTTTGAAATAATTTGAGAAACATAATGACATAAGTATTCTTTAATGATGTGATCAATGTGCTATTTAAAATATTCTAAGGCAAAAAATTGACATTAGATTTGGGCATCATAATGATACCCGTATCAATCAATTGACACACACACAAACAAATTTTAGCAAAAATTATAAGGCACAAGTGTGGTGTAAAATGACCAGCATAATGCCTGTTTAAACAAAAGAGTGACATACAAACAAATTGGTTTTTGACATGGTTTTAAATAAACATAAAAGTTTTAGTCTCAAAACACCAAACAAGAAAAAGATAAGTGACCAAATGCAACTAAGCCTAACATCCTAAAATCCTATCAAGGGTGTGGCACAGTGAGGTTGACTAAAACTAATTAATTTTTGATCATTCTATATGGATCCCATGCATAATATTTTCACATTAACACGCAAGAGAAACACACCTCATTTGGGTCCATGTCATATGGCTTGTTGTAAAAAGGTCTATACCTTTTTGTAAACACTACATTTGTTGTTTACTCAGTGTAGTGTGATGTCTAACATGCTCAAATGTCTTGGGATTAACCTATACTAATAGAGATGGTTTAACCACTTAAACCATCATCCTAGTGAGGGGATCCAAGTTTATATAACCCCCTATGGAGAGGGTTTGAAGACAATGCCAGGAGATGAATTCCTGGGCCAAGGCTTCCCTATATAACTTATGGGAGGTAATAAATTCCCCCTCACAAGCCAAGATACAATAAAATAAAAAACTAAGTAAAATAGGTTTATAGTTGTTTATAGATCACCCAAGCCATGTGGGTCTTGGGGAGAGCTTTCACAACATCTTTTTCTACATCTGTGGACTAAGGTACTTTACAATGAAGATGGCACTTTTGATCCCACAAGTTCCTTATAGGGGATGGGGGGATAACATATATAAACACCTTCTTTTTTACTCAAACAAAAGCTAACTATGTAAAAAAATGATAAAAAACTTGTAAAAGCTTTGAAGTGAGTTAAATTTTAAAGCACTAAATGAAATGTTTGGTGGTGTTTGTAGGCCCTTGGATTTAACTTGCAAAACTTTTTAAAGAAGCTGTAGTCATATAAAATGCAAAAATTGGTAACTTGAGCATGGCTAAAGACATCGAACCCTTAGGTCCCTTTTGATTACTCTCATGACCCTCTTAGGCTTACCTTCACTGATTCTCAGTCATTCGTGGCCTTCCAAACTTGACCCTAGCTATGTCAAGACCCTCTCTTCATGACTAATCCATCCTCCCAGGTCTCATCTACTTAGGACAATAGTGCTAAAGTTGGACTATAGTATTGGACCCTAGGGTGTCCCCTTTTTAGTGCTCTTATCTAATCATATTTCGATCCTAAATTACCATTTTTCTTTGATTCTTCTTGTTCTTTGTGTCGGCCTAGTCTAGTTTCATCTAACCCATGACCAATAGATTTCTATAAAATCCCATTCCAAGATCATTTTAAAAGGGTTGAAAAATATCATTCAAGCAAGCAAGACCTCTCAAATAATCTTCCCTATTATCTATATACAACCAACCTATACACTTTCAAGCTAATTCAAGTCTTCAAACTTGTCCCTAGCCATCTCAAGAATACCCAATTTTTGCATTTCTTGCATATCATTCACTATTACACCAAGCACTCTTAAATGGAGAACTACATATGGCTTGATCCCTCTTCAACGTATTGGTATATAGGTAGTGTGCCCACACATGGGGTGTGAAGCATGTCCAGTACATCTTACACACACTAAACCATTTTCCCCATTTGCTAAAGTTTCTTTCAATTGCATAGAAGATACAAGTAGATGAAGAATTAGATCTAAAAGGATATATATTTGTAGTGGGGCCCTAAAAATTGGTACATAGGATCACACTGAGTAGGTGAACAAAACCCAAAAATTTTATATCCTGATGACAATAGCACCAAGGAAGGATTATAACATCGAAGCCAAGGGTTTCCATTTTTAATTCTCTTATACAATCAAGAAATGAAGTTTAGGAACCTATTTCTAATAGTTTCCCAATGCTTCATGCAAATTTCTAAACCCTATCTCAGTTTGAATAGTTCAGAATAAGTTAAGTTTAATTTTCTCTCTCACTACTATTTTTAGAAAAGGTCTAATTGTAATTAAATTTCATAAACTAGTGGATTTAATCAAGAATATTATTTATTGATTTATCCTACTAAGACTTATTTATTAAATAGAAATAAAACTCCATTATTTTTCATAAAAATGAATCATTTGGTGAACACGACATACTTTGAATTTCATATAAAAACCCTAGGGTAAATCCTAGCTGATTTTTCCCATTAACTTTTGAATTTTTTCTTGAATATTTAAAGAAGAAATTCATCCAAAATTTTAAAATATAGTAGTAAATTTTAAAATAATTTTATTTTAAACCTTAGTTGCCTCAACTAGATCCCAATAATTTTCCAATATTAATCTAATAATTTCTTGATTTTTTCCTTACATATCTAAATCAAAAATTTGATTCAAATTCTCAAATTCAATAGTAATTTCAAAAATAATTTTATTTCAAAGCCTAGTTACATCAACTAGCTCCCAGTAATTTTCCAATCATTTTCTGAATTTTTAGTTACATATTAAAATCAGAGAAATCACTGCAAATTTTAAAAATTCATAGTAATTTTGAAAAAAAAAATTCTCAAAACCCTAGTTGCATATATTAGCTCCAAATAAATTAAACACTTTCCCATAAATTTATAAAGTTTTATTTTCATACTTAACTCATAAATTCAATTTAAATTTCACAAATTCATAGTATTTTGCTAAAATATTATTGTCAAATCCCTAGTTGCATATAATAGCACCTATTTAATTCTTGAAGTATCACCTTATATCCATAATCAAATTACAAACATGATTCTCACTTATGTACAATTTTTTCTTACATTTCTTGCCAATAACAAGGAAAGCATAATGGGCCCTATCATGTACATGAATGATGAAGTCTATCATATGTTAGTACAAAGCTTCATCCTTTGCATTTGATGTTTATGTTTCATTGCATGGGATGATATTACAAAATTCATGGCCAAAAATGCACAGATTTTCAAAATTCTTTTTGCATATTCTTTTTTCCTCATACAAAATAATTGCCAACTCCATTTTGCTAAAAGCATTTGAAATGTTATGTTACATGTAAAAAGCTTATATGCCTTTATGCAAAAAATCATGATCTCTACCCTTTACTTTCTATTTCTCATGTGGAAATTTTTTCAAGCTTATCATGCTAAACATGTTATAAATGTTATGATTCATGTCAAAATTTTCTATGCATTCATTCAAAAGTTCATGATTTCTATCCTATGCTTTCTATCTCTCATATGGATTTTTTTTCAATTTTATCATGCTAAACACATTAGAAATGTCATAGAACATGTCAAAGTTCTTTATGCATCAATGAATATATACATGCTCTCTCTCCTTTGCTTGATATCTCTCATATGGAATTTTATTTATAAACATATTTTTATAAAAATTATAACTCCAATTACATATATTTTATCCCACATACATGGTTTCTACCTACAGGATCTATTGCATAAGCTAACAACTACATGTCAAGTTTCAATGCCATATCTTATACCTAGAAAACAATCCCCTTCTCCTCCTCTCCCCCAAGATGGTGATAGATACTTTCCCTCTAACCAGGTCCATGCTATCACCCCTCCAAAAGGTGAGGTAACCTATACTATTGTTCTTAATTCATACATTCATCCTATAGCTTTTTCAAATCCTCTTCAGCATATGTGCTTACATGTTCAATCAGAAGCAATTAGGGCTTGCACTTGTAAGGATTTAAGGGATCAAATCACCAATATAAGCAAGTTAATTTCAGATTTACAAACATAGAATCAACTATTACATGACAAGATCACAACATTGAAAAATTAGATTATAATATGAAACCCTCAAAGACACCTTAGTGTCAATCATGTATATGCACCTTCACCTAGTTAATTGGTTCCAAGCAATGTTACATATCAAAACAAGAAATAAAAACAAAGTAACCCTAAAATTAGTGATTTAAAAGGTATTTAAAGATCAAAAATCAGTTTAAGTGAAGTACTAAGGGAAATGATTAAAATTAAATTGATCAAACTACCTCCACTACATCCAGTTAGAAGACCCAAATATTATTGTACATATCATAGAATGCATGGGCATCACACAAATTCATGTTTAGAATTAAAAAAACATATACAATAGATAATTACTCATGAGGACCCCATACAAGGTAAGTCATTCAATCAATCCATGATGACACAAGAAGACATTCACAAAGGGTCAAATATAGAAATAGTACAAAAGTGGTTCTAAAGAATAGCTCAGAAAAACAGAAGCATCAAAAAGAAAAATTAGAGTAAGAAATAGTACTGAAAGCATAGGTAAAGCACAAAAAATATGTAAATTTACCTCTCCAAAATGAAGCTCAACTTTCAAAGTAGTATGGGTTTGGTAAAAAATATCTAAAATAATTTGATTTTAAAGATCAAGGGTTGGGCAATCATGCTCAAGGAATCACTACTCCTATTCAAGTACTTGATAATGTTTGTCACTAAGGTTTGGGATTTATTGAACATCTTAAGGAAAATCATTCATAGACACAATTTATCAAAGGAAATTATCTAGATACAACATAAGTCAACAACAACATTCCACTAGTTCAAATTCAAGATGATAATCATGAGTGGAACAATATAGATTATTATGATTTCCAAAATAACAACAATGAATCTAAATATTTAGAATCATATTCACAACCATTCCCTCATGATTCAAAATCACGCATAACTCCTTTGTTTGATATAGGATAACATGATAGGGAGTCTTTCATGAGACTCATCAGCTAGTATCATCCCTTCCCAGCTTACTTGTACATATTTTCTCAATTTCTTGTACATAGTTGCTTAGTATTACTTGTACATAGTTTCTCAATTTTACTTGTACATAGTCTTATATGATTGCTTGTACATAGCTCAAATCTCAAAAATATAAAAATAATACAACATTTCTAAATACAAAAACATTAAAAAATGTCAAAATACCAAAAACATTTCAATTATATGCATCATCCATGTTTTACACTGCTACTACTATGGTAGGACTTACATTTGTTGTTTCATTCTATTGTATATCAATTTATCTACATTACCATGCTTCATTTGACCTTCATTGAGTGTGTGTAGTGATATCCAACTCTTTGATAGCTTCACTCTACCCATTGAGCAGGCATCCGACATCTACATTCAAGACACACTTCAATATATATACCCACTAGAGGAATCTTATACATGACTACACCATCTAGGTTATGTCATTGTTATACTACACACTCCAAGTTATCTTATTCATGTACATTACTTACTAGATTACACATATTACTATATCAATATTTTAGTAGTATCTAGCACTTGTGTATCTCTTAGCATATACCTAGTATTATATTAAACATGTCTTGCATAATTTTACTCTTGCTTTGATTAGTTAGATGTGATTCTATCATTCTAGTTATTAGATGCTTTCTCTTTTTGCATAGTGTAGCTTGTTGGATTACATTTCTAGTTCCTGTTTATCTCCTGTATGTGCCTTAGGAAATTTTCCAATGTCCTTCTCTTTTATTCATGTGTGTGCCTTAGGAAATTTTCCAATGTCCTTTCTCTGTACTCCTCTATGTGATTTTAGCTTCCATGCCAACTTGCTTTTTTCATTTTTATGTGTGTCTGACATTTGAACATGCCTTGTATGTTTGTTTTCTAGTTTGAGTGACAAGTGCCCATGTCCCTTGTTTACTTGGCCCCTTAGCCACCTTTGTATACATCTTTCTTCTTTCTTTGTATGCTTATTTCTTTATTGATTTCAATTAATTGTATTGCCATGATCCATATCATGAAATTTTCCTATTTTCTTAGATGCCATCATGGACATCATGCTCCATCCCTCCAACTAACAACTAACACTTTTAGTTCTAGTTCAGTACATTGCACATGTTATTACATTGTTACATCTATCTAGGCATACCCCTATTGATCTAAAAATCTCTCAAATCAAGCCATGTTATATCTTAAGATATCTTATTGATTATCCTTGTTATATCATTTATATTTATAGTTTAACACACTTTCGAAGATTTTTCTTCTAAGGGTAGTCATTACATAGTACCTATTCCTACCCTTAAAAGTGGGGGAAACAAATAAGGGTTTTACTATAGAAATCATATCTCCTATCAATTAAAAAATCTAGTTTTAGAACAACTAGAACAATAGCCAGTCATCAAACCACTCATAATAGACTAGGTAGATAGTCAAGATTCTATAACAGTGATCATTTTTAGCCCAAGACAATAATGCTAAGGTTGGAATATAGCACTAGACACTAGGGTGTCTGTTTTCAGTTTTCCTATCTAAACAACATAAAAACTAGGTTCTCTAGAAGTATGCAGAAAGGTAGGTTTAGCTACAGTTTTGCACAGTCAGATCAATTTAGATCAGCAATTTTTAGTATAATTTTCTCAAAGAATCCAAACATAGGGGGGATCATGAAAGACATGATTGGTCCTCACTTCTAGTTTTAGATATGGAAGTTGGTATAAATTTTAGATCATAATCCATGTTTCAGACACCAGTGATTGGGGACAAATTGTAGAGTACTTTTGCTTCTTTTTTTAATTTTCAGCATTACCTAGACATTTTCGTTAGTTACGTGCCTAATTCCATCTGTAATTTTCTGGCATAATTTTAGAGTGGATTCATACAAGCCTAACCTCCACATTCATGAGTACCTGAGTTCTTGATTGGCTTCCACATAAGCAAAATTTTCAATTTTGGAGTGGCTTTCATACAAGCCTAATCTCCATCTTTTCCAAGTTGGCCAAGATTAGCCTAGTTTCTATCACATATTCAGATATCCATGCCACATTGTTGTATTTATAAAACATTCATGGGATTCAGGAGCCATCTCATATGACATACTTCTTCAGACTAGTATCAATTTATAGCTTCAATTCATGGGGCAACAATGAAGCCAAAGGGCCATCCTTTGTATTCTTGAGCCACTTATTCAGAGGGATTGGACACATAGTCTAGACTTTGATTATCACATGCATGATCATATAGCTTTACTTAGTAGGTGATAATGGAGCCAAAGGGCCAACCTTTGCATTCTTGAGCCACTTTTTGGGAAATCGAGAACTTATCTCCATTTAAAATATAAATTTTGGTGCAGTATCATCTAGCACATTCAACATTACTCAACTTTACTCAGTATCAAAACATGTTTCATATTGATTCACACACTCAATGAGGTGTATTCATTCCTTTCTCTTCTCTCTTAGCCATTTTTGTAAGTTATTGCTTTATATTGCATATAATAAGAACTGATATAGTCTTTGTTTTCCTTTCATAGATTCACACTTACAAAATGTGCTCTCTATGCACTATCCATCATTACTCATCATCACACAAGCTTCATGGGCTTCAATTTTATAGGTAAATTAAGGTATGCTTTCTATTTTTCTTTATCCTAATATTTTGCTTTGTTGCATCACTAGAGTAAGGGGGGGGGGAGGGAATGTAGTCATATAAAATGTAAAAAATGGTAAATTGAGCATGGCTAAAGACACCTAACCTTTAGGTCCCTCTTAGGCTTACTTTCACTGATTCCTAGTCATATGTGGCCTTTTAGACTTGACCCCAGCTAAGGTAGGACCCTCTCTTCATGATTAATATATCACCCAAGTCTCATCTACTTAATATAATAGCACCAAAGTTGGACTATAACGTTGGACCCTAGGGTGTCCCATTTTTAGCGCTCCTATTCAATCATATTTAGAGCCTAGATTACCATTTTTCCATGATTCCTCTTGTTCTTGGCATCAACCTAGTCCAGTTTCATCTAACCTATGACCAATAGATCCCTATAAAATCCCATTCAAATATAATTTGGAAAGGGTTGGAAAATATCATTCATGCAAGAAATAATAAAAGCAAGACTACTCAAGCAATCTTCCCTATTCTTTACATACAACCAACCTATACACTTTCAAGCTAATTTATGTCTTTAAACTAGTCCCTAGCCATCTAAAGCATACCTAGTTTTAGCATTTATTGCATATTATTCACTAATTCACCAAACACTCTTAAAGGGAGAACTACATATGGCTTGATCCCTCTTTAGAATATTGGTATGTAAGTAGCATGCCCACACATGAGGTGTGAAGCATGTCTAGTGGATCTTACATACACTAACCCCTTTTTCTCATTTTCTAAAGTTTCTTTTAATTTCATAAAAGACACAAATGAGGACTTGAAAATTAGTAGATAGGCTCACATTGAGCAAATCAACAAAATATAGAAAGCTTAGATCCTAAGGATAATAGTGATAGCGAAGGACTACAACATTGAATCCTAAGGTGTTCAATTCTAACACTATTTTCCAATCAATAAATGAAGTTTAGGACCCTTTTTATGATAGTATCCCAGTCCTACATGCAAATTTCTAAACCCTATCTCAGTCAGAATAGTCTAAAATAAGCTAAGTTTAATTTTCTCTCTCTCATTGATATTTGTAGAAAAGGTCTAATTATAAATTAATTTCACAAATAAGTGGTTTTAGTTAGGAATATTCTTTACTAATTTATCCTACTCAGACTTATTTATTAAATAGGAATAAAACTCCATTATTCCAAAAAATAACAAATCAGAAACAATCACAAAACCATTCAAAGAAGCATCTAAGTTTTTCCTTAAGCACCAAATGAAAATTTCTATTTATTTTTAAGAACCAAAAAAGAGGAAAAAAAAATGTAATTATGCTTGATTTGATCACTTTTCAAATAGGTCATTCAATAAAATTATCAGAGTGTAGTTTAGCTTTGAAGTTCTTTTGTGAATGGGGTGAATAACTTGGGAAAGTATGCTCTTGGGTTTGGATTGCCTATTGACTTGAAGGAAAAAACACAAAAGATAAACACGTTATGTTAAGCAAAGCTTAGCAAAAATCTAAATAAAAATCTCAATAAATATAAAAACAAAAC
The DNA here is from genome assembly GCA_037957365.1 of Torreya grandis. Taxonomy (NCBI): domain Eukaryota; kingdom Viridiplantae; phylum Streptophyta; class Pinopsida; order Cupressales; family Taxaceae; genus Torreya; species Torreya grandis. The sequence goes on from JARHVA010002628.1 coordinate 1,355,524, forward strand.
TAAATCTGTGAAACATGCAAACAAGTTAAAAGGTTTAAATAAATAAAACCAAACATATGAATCATAAAAACTTACAGTTAATATTTTAATCATAAATTTTAAAATAAAAATTAGTTTGTCTCTAAATTTATATAGATTGTCAATAACTCTACAGCTCACCTCTCTGCTAAAATTCACATCAAACCAGTAAATAAAAAAATAATAATAGCTCTGTATTAGCCATTTTAACCAGAAAAATAGAAAATAAAAAGTGACAGTCACTACAAGAGTCATAACTTATAAAATATAAATCAGATTTTAATTAATTTTTGAGAGAAATAAGATGAATCCAATAAGAACATCCTGTCAATAATTTATTAAAAGGTAAATGGATTAAAAATAAGAATTATTTTAATAGCCATTTTAATTCAACTATGTGGGGTGTGCAATCATGTCCCATCACGCATGGCATTTGTGATCAAATAATTTGACAAAGAAAGGAGGTTAGTTCAAGTGTTAGTCCAAAAAACCATCAAATCAACATACTAACATCTCTAAGCCTAGATCTTAGGCAGAGCTTAATTAATAAACAACAATTGAAAACCCAACTAAAATACAAAAAAATGATAATCTTTACCTTCTTTGAGAGATCCAAATGATTGTTCATTGGCTTGCTTGGATTGTGCTCAAAAGACATTCGTTAATCATGCTCGGATATATCCATCTTCTCTTGGCACCATTTTTGGCTTCAATTTATTTTGGCATTATAACACTATGCATTTGCTTTATGAATCAACTCTAGCATTATAACTCTACTATGTTTTAAGCTCCCTAAATGAAGAGTTCTAGGATTGCTTTTATAGGATTCAAAATCACTTGGAATGGGTTAAATTGAAACCTTGGTTGAGTGTGTTTGACATATTTTTAGGATATTCTTTTGATATTTTCTAAAAGTGACAACTCACAAAAGGTAATGATTGACTTTAAGATGCTCTTGATATTTGAATTTTCTTTTTTGATAATTGATTTAATTGCTCATGGATGAATTAAATAAGTCTTTGAATAGTATTTTAGTGCTAATTAACCCCTTTTAGGATTTTTGACATTTTTGAATGGGTTTGAATTAATTTATGGTGCATTTGTTCAATTTTAATTGATTAATAGGTTAAATTGATTTCTTGCATGAATATAAATTCTAATTTGAGACATTTAGAAATTCTTAGGATAAATGGTTAATGTTTGGGAATAATTGGTCTAAATTTAGATAAGAAGCCATTGGTGGCCAAATTTAGGAGTCTACATCTTCTAGGGTATATCCTAGGACAACAACTGAGGTCAAGTCCTAGCCCTACATCCTAGTTGAGTAAGATCCAACAACACTTCAGATTGAGAACAGGGAAGGTTGGTCAGTGGTTCAAAAAAATAAAAAGGAATAAAAGTATCGACCCAACCTTCTTATATGTCTCTCAACTTAGGGGGACCCCATGTTAATTTTATAAATACCAACAAAAAAGGGGTCAGATCCCCAAGGTAAGTTTGGCATAAACTTTGCAAAATTTTCCTGATAAGTTCCTATTTTTGTTTGGTTTTGGTGGAAGTCCCAGTAGTGAGGTAATCTTGCCGCCCATTTGGTTTTCACTCGCAGAGGCATCTTATTTGAGTTGCAATGTTTTATTTTTCATTTTATCCTTTGTACAAGGATGTGGGGTCTTTCAAAAAAAACTTTTAACTAATCTAATAAAAAATAATTAGTTTTTCTAAACTAATTGCTAAACCCATAAGAAATAACAAGTAAGCCAAAATCACTCCAAAGTGTTGTTGAATACCACCTCTTCTTTAACAAAAGTGTGAATGTAATAAATTTCAAAAAGTCCATCGATAGGCTAAATAGTAATCAAGGTTTACAATATCTCCATCTAGGCTATTGAGTAATGTATAATTACTATGCTAAAACATTTATTATTCAACTTTGGGAGAAAAAGTCATTTGAGTATAACAACAGAACCTACACATACTATCCCATTTATTGTGTGGAATGTCTCCCTAAAGGCTATTAAGTAATGTATAGTTATTATGCAAAATATTTGTTATTCAATTTTGGGAAAAGAAATTCACCTAACTATAATAGCTGATCCTACACATAATATCCCGCTTCTTCTAGTGTGGAATGGCTACCTAACCATTACGATGCCAATTGAAATGTGAAATAGAATTATCACATGGCATTGAGGTCATTTGGGGAACCATCACCTCCATGATTGGATGAAAAATTGAAATCAAGCCCATGTGCTTTGGACATGACATTTGGAAAATTTAAAGTGCTTGACACTAATAACCCATGATTGAATTGAGGTACCATACAATTAGGGGTCATCTTAGGGTAAATGGATATAAAAAATAAATCAAGTTTCATATTCAAAGCTTTTTTATTCTTATTAGTATGATTATTCATCCTACCAGTCAATTACCACCCATCATTTGTCAGTTTAAGATATTTACCTTGCTTAGTTAAGGATTTGACTATGAGATTCATCTCCATAAAAAAAGAAAATATGTTATTTCATACTCAATTGAATGAAAACAAAATAAAGTGTTAGGTTAATATAAATGACTCTTTTTGTAATTAATTAACTATCAACCATGATATCAATAGTTTCTTTATGGTTTTGAGAGAGCTCGACCTCTAAATAAACCATTTTTTGGGCCAAGATAATTAAAATGACCTAATAAATTGGAAAGTTTCTCAATAGACCCTAAATTAAGATATGTAGACCTAAAAATTCAACCCTCATAAACATTTTGATCTTGAATTTATTGAAGATAAAAGAATCCCTTGTACACAATGAAATTGTAAAAAAAAAGTTAGGAAGATTAAATTGAGAAGGTGGAACATTAACTCTAAAACACTTTCAAGACAAACTTCATGGCATTCATGGATACCATACTCTCCTTCACTACCTAACATATTATAATGCATGGTCATGTGTAGAGCTCATTGAATAATAAAAACTATATAAGGGTTATAAGATTCTTCATAACTGAGAGTGATTAATGTCAAATAAATGTAAGCCTATGCTAAATAAGAAGAGTCAAAGGTTATATGAAAGCTGAAAGCTCATAATCCTAAGACATGATAATGATACGACACACACTTCTAAATTTATTAAATACAAGTGTTTTTACCTATTATATATTCATACATTTTTCCAAATCGAAAGTTATGCTCATACTTCAATGAGATCTACAAATGGTCATGCATTATAAGATGTTTCTTGAGGTAGTGGAGGAGAGTATGGCATTCATGAAAGGTAAGAAGTTTGTCTTGAAATTGTTTTAGAGTTATATTTTAAGCATCACTTTTTTCTTTTTATAATTTTATTATTTATTAATAATAAATAATCATATATTTAATAATATTTTAGTCAATTAATAATAATTATATACATACACACAAAGTAAATTATTATAAATATCTTATTTATTATTTTGTATGAACCAATAAGATTTATCATTAATAATAATAAATATCTCATTTATTATTTTCTATATAATATTATGGTATTCCTTCAATAATCATGGATGAGGGATTGTGTAGATTTGTATTCATTCTTATTCTCAATTCAATTACCATTACTACTTTATTGTCTTGTAAAATAAGTTTTATTTTAATTTTTAAAAGTAACATGAAAATATAAATATAAAAAAATACTATAAACATTAGTTGAAAATGTAAGGAGACAACAATAAAGAATTCGTATCAAACATGTAAGTAAAAAAACAATTTTTTTATCATGTTAATAATCACTATTATCAAATTTAATAGGTTTTCATATGATATGGAGATTAAATATTTAAAAAATTTTATTTTTTAAAATTATTATGTATATAATATTCATTTTTTATTTTTGTGGAAACTTATGTAAGTAGTTAATGTGCAACAATTATATATATGTGTGGGGTCGTTTGGCTGAGAACCAATAGATTAAGAGGTTAAACTCTATCTAATGTGTTGAAAGACATAAATAATAATAATTTTTATTTACCCCATTTTACACATAAATGCAAGTTTAAAATTGAGAAAACATGTATCCAACCTAAAAAAAAAAATTACTAAAAACATTATATTTTGTGATCAGGATAGAAAACAAACCCTTTAATTAAAAAAAAAAAATACAAATCATTAATTCTTAAATAAAATAAAATAATTAATGACTCCTTTTTCCAAATATAAAAGCTTGTTTTTAAGAAATCTAGTTTTCCAAAGATGTTATAGCATTCCTCTTTCTCAACATGTTATTAATTCTCTTTCACAATGTTCTATTTCAAAGAAAATGTCTTATCACTCTTCCTTCACAAGGTAATAAGCTTCCTTTCTAAGAAGACATGCTATAATGAAATGATGATAAAACTCTTTGGAAGCATATGTATGAAAATAAATTTAACATAAGATCTTTTACGAGGTAATAAGCTTCCTTTTAAGAAAACGTGCTATCACAAAATAATGATTAAACTTTTTAGAAGGATATGTATGAAAATAAATTTAACATAAGATCTTCATGAGGCTTTGCCTATAAAATGAAAAAGAGGATTACAATACTTTACCTAAATATTTAGAATTAGATTGCAAAGCATAAGTAAAATAAAGATTAAGGACTTGTCAGTTTAGAGCCTTGGCATAATTTTTATCACTAAAAATCAATGAAATTTTTTATGAACATAACGTCTATACGATTATAGTTGATAAAAACTTTAATCTTATAAAATGCAAATTTATTGGCATATTCGATAATGCTTACGTAACCTCTAAACCTTTGACACAGAACATTCTTGTATGTTTTTTAAGGGATGTTGTTTGCATACCTAATGAGCTTGTTTAATTGGTGTAACTTGGATTGCACACAAAGTTATGGGAACTATTAACATTATCGACATGGAGGGGATTATCTTGATAGTAGGTTCAGATTCAACATGACATGTTTAAATTATTCGGTATTATTCTAAATCAATCAATATATTGTAATAATATACATGTTTAAAGAAGTTGGTATGAGATTTTTGTTATTATATCTACATGTTACTTGTATATAAGTTAATACAACTCATGCAAGAGCCTCTGATTTTAGATTATAGAATATTGCTAGCAATTGCACCCAATGATATAATGAGCATGGTGATAGGGAAATAAGTAAATTGGTAGACATTGGTGTATGGGAAATAAAGAAGATCAAATGAAAATATAAAGTATTGAAGGGCGTGCAATATAAATGTAAAAGCAATATATATTATTAAGAAAGATATTAATTAATTGTGATAATATTTGAAATCTGTCAAAGATTTCAATCAATAATGTTTACAAATATAAACGTGTGTATATATATTTAAAATGTAAATATAATAAAAATTATAGTATCTTAATTTAAAACAATAAATTATAAATTTTTTTGAATATCATATTTATGCAGCAAAACAACTCTTAGCATCATCATAAATAAAGACAAATTAACTATAATATATGATTATATCAAACAAAGGTTGATGATAACCTATAATAATAGATAAATTTATCTTATATAAAAAAATCATAAATTATCGTATGACCATACAATTTTAACGACTCATTCGAAGCTAAAATGCATTCTTACATAATATTTATTTGTCTCGCTATTAATGATTGTGATCAATTTTTATACACGAGCTGGAGTGAAAGTGCTACAACCACTAAGAGGGCATGCACCTTAAACACACAAAAACGCTTTCAAGAAACATGATCTCATGGAATGCCACATGCAAAGGGTTAAAAAGAAGACGACAAGTTTGTTGGAGATATTGAAGGTAGAATTAACCTAGGCTCTTGAATCTTGGAAGCTTTCTCCAATACTACGCCAAAATGGTGTTTGGAATAAGGTGAGGACATCCATCGAACCGATGAATTACAGGATATTTTGCTGAACTTTGTAACTTGAAATGCTCTAATAGACATGTTTGCTGAGTTGTGGGCACTCTCTACAAATTTACCTGCTATATTCAGGTACTCTGGCGCATTTGATGGTTCATGCGTCGTATTGCCATTGCAATTGTCACCCCAAAAACAATTCTGCGATAATAATCTGTCATGATCTTTGTGAGGTGAGTTTTTTGTTTTTCGAATGAAATAAATGGAACTGAGCTTGGGATGTACCCGATGGCCTTTTCCATGACATTTAAGGAATGAATAGGTTGCGACGTTTCAAAAGTTTGCACAGCTCTATGTCGGTTTATACCTGTCAACTTTCAATTATTTAGCAGCCGGTTTCTCTATCACGTTGACAGAGGATCATTCCAACACAGCGAGCTCATAAAAATCTGATATAAATTTGTCTGCTTATCTGTTTTTGTTAACCAGACATTGAGTGTTCACTACTTTTTAGGTAGCAATTTTTTCTCCTCGCGCATGCCTTTTCGATTCGGTGAAGTGAATGTCGGCGGACCTTTTTTTTTTCTTCGGCTGGATGTCGGCGGCGAGGGCTAAATGGAACGCACATGAAAATGATCCTATGAAATTGATTTATGATCTTGATTAGCCACGTGTCTAAACTCGCGAGCCTTAAAAATACATAATTTGTTGCGCCCTTCGTTTCTTTCCCGCAGAATCAAATAGTTGATATACGTAATTTTTAACTTTTAACGAGACCGCACCAAACTTTAAGACCATTGTGTTTTTGTTATGTATTTTCCCTACGCCTAAAATTTGAATATATCTTATTTTTGCTTGGTGAAACTTTTCTATTTAAGGTCCGTCAGTGTATCAATTTCTTTCTAACGTCTATCTGTATTAATTTCTTTGAGCGATTGTTCACTTATATATCTTGATTGTGTTGGGCCGATATATGGCACTTTGTGAGAGATTTATTATGCACTGTATTTATTAATAGATTTTTTTGGTTTTAGACTTTCGTTTTTTTGTTTTTGGAGTTTCTTTTTCCATTTGCATATTTTAATCATAATGATTTTTTTTTGGGCCAACATTATTGGTTAGGCTAATAGCATATAAGTTTTTATTGAATTATTTGTGCACTATTTATTTGTGTATCATTAGCCAACTACTAACTTCAGGGAAAATGACGATGGGATGTGGGTGCACTAGTTAAGAGGCTTGGTTGTGTCTAGTCCCATCCAAGTTTAAATCTCATTGTGGCATAGTAAGTTGGTGGTAGCTATTGGTAATTTAGATTGTCTCGTGGTGGTTGGTGGTGATTTAAGTAATGTTGGTATTCAATGTAAGGGGGACTTGGACCTCGCATTTGTGTCCCACATTGGTTCCATTAACTCTAGTCAAATGTTGGCCCGTTTATCTAATAAAATAAAAAATGACTTCAACTAAAATCTAGTTTCTACTTTTAAGGCTTATTTTTATAGTTATAAGGTCCCTTTTTATCATTCTTTTAATGTTTAAAAAATCAACATTGCTTTGTTTACGTTTACAAATCCATCTTAGAATCATGAAGATGAATTAAGGTTAAGAGAAACTTATACCAATGAAGTTAATTTAGAACAAGGTCTTGGAGATAGCAACCATAACAGTTTTACTAGTGAAGTTTAGTAGGTCATTAGAGTCCCCAACTATAATCAACTTATGTCTTGTTTAACCCATTTTTAACATCACCCACAACAATCTCTCACAAAATGGTACAAACTAAAGGGAAGATTAATGCACCAAGAATTTGACAAAAGGTTAATTACCCCTAATCCTAAACTTTGAACATTGTTCAAATCATAAAGTAAATGCCACAAAATTTAGAAATAAAAAAATTCAATTTTATTAACAATAATAATCAAATAGAATGCTATGGCATTCACTTACAGACACATAAAGCTTTAGCTTATTTCCTTATGTCTACAAACACATTACACATGCCTCATAAATGGAGGTCTTCGAAACATATAGAGACTAACATAGTTTGAATGCAAAGCTATCAGGGTTATTTAAAATAGGTATGGCATTACATACCATCAACATGACTATCCAAGTCATTACAAATTAAAAACTCTCAGTGATATATTAGTATTGTCTTCCATATGTTGTAAAAACTGAAGGAACAATAGTGGAAGAAGGTAGATGTGATTAAGAAATTCAACAGTCCCCCATAATAAAAACTATGCTATGCCCTTAACCTTTGGTGTGTCTAGGGATATGTGTGTCTGACTTCTGGCTTACATACCTCTTTTATATTCTTGTTACATTTCTCTATGTTTTTAGTTAGGTCGGCCTATGGAATAACCATGGCTAAGTAGAATATATATAAGAGGTAGTGGTTAGTCTTTGATCATCATGTTAAGTATTCTACGTTTAGTGCATTATTGTGGAGGTTGCTGCCTCGAAGTGGCTTTGTTATATTATCTAGTATTCTACTCTGCTATCAATTATTGTTGTGTGACCTCTCATATTTTCTTATTCTATGTGATATATAATCATTTTGTGCAAACATCTAAGTAATTTCATTACAAGTGGTATTATACCTTTGATTTGGGCATGTTTTATGTGGCATTGTTATTTTGGATTTGATGAAGCATGACTTCTAAGAGAGGAAGTAGTGAAAAAACATAACTTTCAATTTGGGTAGAATTAATTTTTTCTGTTAGCATAGTATTATTCAAAACATTTTTTTAAATATATATATATATATATATATATATATATATATATATATATATATATATTTCACTTTTCAAAATTATAGTCATTGGATTTGTCTCGACGAGATGATCAAAATGGTATACTCTGTTAGTACACTTTTTTTGTGCCAAAATTTTTAACTCTAATACACTAACAATGCAGTCATTGGATTCATCTTAGTGAGGCAATCACAATGGTACCATCTCCTGGTACACTTTTTTATGGGTGAAAATTCTTCTAGGATTTATATAGGGCAGGTCCTACATAAGGAAGAAAAGGAAGGCAATAAACTCATAAGACTCCTACCAGTGACATGGAATCTAAAACTTCAGATCCATTGATTTCTCAACTTCAGGTGAACATAAAGGGCTTGGTACGACATGATGAATTTATTACAGTTAAAACTATTTTTTCAAGGATACGTAAAGAGATTAATGGAGATTACACATAATTGAATTAGATCACTACTCAATTGTCTACCCTTTCATATCAGTTATAGTCAAATAACCCTTGACTTCATCATTTGGATCCTCCTCTCAACACTAACAACTCTAATTCTAATGTGACACTGATGTTGCCAAAAGTGGACATGCATTAATTTGATGAGAAGGATCCTCTCACTTGGATTACCCAAATTGAGAATTTATTTGATCTACATCAAACTCCTAGTTCTTATAAGGTGATAGTAACATCTCTGTATCTAGAACTTGAGTAGTTCATTTGGTATCATTGGTTGTGTGCTAAAAAAATGGTGCTCCTATTACATGGTCTATTTTCACTGATGAGTTATTGGATCATTATCAAAATAATGTATCTAAGAATTACTTTAGTAAGTTATCCAAACTACAGCAAACAAGATCTATGAAGGATTATATTCATCAATTTTAGAATCTATCCTTATTGGTGGAAGACATCACTGAGAAAAAATTGACTAATCTATTTTTGTGTGGCCTGAAAGATAGCATCCAATTGGAGGTTTATATGTTTAACCTAGCATCTATATTAGAATCTATTCCATAGGCATGCATGGTAGAGGGAAAAATATGGTCAAATGGAAAACCTTTACTACTGGTCATGATTGCACCTTTATAACACCATCATATCCTCAACCCACCAGATTGACACCTCAAAAAATTAAGGAGAAGCAAGCCAAAGGGTTTTGATATGATTACGATAGCAAATTGAGCAAAGACTATCATTATGCTGAAAGAAATTGTTTTACATCGAAGGTGTCAATGAGGATGATGATGATGAGAAGACAATTGGCGAGGATGAATAAGGTCCTGAGGAAGAATTTGAAGACTCTCAGCCCACTATTTTTATCATTCTCTTTCAGGTATTAGTACCCCCCAAAATATTAAGGTGGTGGGTTTCCTAAAGTAACACAAGGTCATGATATTGATTGATTCTGAGAGCACACACAACTTCATTAATAGTAAGTTGGCTGCTCACTTGAACTATTTCATTTATCATGCTCCAAAATTTTAGGTCATAATTGCATATGGTAGTATTATCAGTTGCTCAAAAAATTGTCATATTATTAAGCTAACCATGGGAGACTACTTTTTGGATTCTCCTATATTTGTTATTCCTATGGGGGGAGCTGACATTATTTTGTGAGTACAAACTCACCATTTTGGGCACTATTAAGATAAATTTCTAAGAATTATTCATGCGGTTTCATTCTAAGGGAAGGACATTTGAGCTAAGGGAATTAAGGGCTAAATCCACACAACTTGTTAGTTCCCATCAAATGACAAAGATTCTCAGAAAGGGTGCTAAAATATTTGTAGCTCACTTATTTTCCATGGAAGTTCAACCAATTTAGCCATTTACACCACCTGATTTGCATCAAGTGATTGATGCCCATTCAATTTTTTTTGGTGACATGTCAAAAGGACTTCCACCTAGATGCATAACTGATCATGCTATCAAACTTATTCTTAGTAGTACACCACCCAACAGTAGGCCATACAGGTATTTCTATGCCCAAAAAAGTGAAATTAAATGGATGGTATAGGAAATGTTGGATGCAAGATTCATTTGCTATAGCCAAAGTGAATATTCTTCACCAAGTGTCATGGTGAGAAATAAAGATGACACCTAGAGGATGTACCTTGACTATAGAGAACTCAAAAAGTACACTATCAAAGATAAGTTTCATATTCATATCATTAATGATTTGATAGATGAATTAATTGGTGTTCTATATTTTACCAAGTTAGGTCTATGTTCTGGGTATCATCAAAACCAAATCTATGATGAAGACATACCCAAAACTACTTTCACGACTCATGAAGGCCATTATGAGTTTTTGGTTATGCCTTTTGGGCTAACAAATGCACCATCCACCTTTCAGAGTTTGATAAATAGTATTTTTATACTATTTTTAAGAAAATTTATTCTAGTATTTTTTGATGATATTCTCATTTACAATAAAAATTGGGAAGACCTTTTACATCATGTGAAATGGGTACTCTCAATTCTGGAACAACATCAGTTGTATGCCAAAATTTCTAAACGTAATTTTGAATCTTGCAAGGTTGAGTATTTGGGTCATCTAGTTTTACATGAAGGAGTGAAAGTGAATTTTGAAAAATTCAAACAATGGTGGATTGGCCAATTCCTAAGACACTAAATAAACTAAAGGGATTTCTGTGGCTAACTAGTTACTATCGTAGGTTTGTTAAAAATTATGGTAGCATTGCATCCTCACTCAACTCTTTGTTAAAAAAAAGCTCTTTTCAATGGATTGATATAGCTACCAAGACATTTGAATAATTGGAATTAGTTATGTGCACCACTTCAGTGTTGGTCACTCTTGATTTTTTCAAGACTTTTGTGGTTGAATGTGATGAATCTAGGTATGGTATAGGTGTTATAATCATGCAAGATTGCATACCACTTGCATTTTAATGTTGTCAATTAAAGGGTAAAAAATCAACACAAGCCCATTTATGAGAATGCAATAATGGCCATTTTGCATGTAGTCAAATAATGGAGGCCTTATTTGATGGGTTGTCACTTTTAGTAAAGATTGGTCATGATAGGCTCAAATATTTTTTAGAACAAAGGTTATTATCTGAAGAATAACAAAAATGGGTAACTAAGATGTTAGCTTATGATTTTGAAATAGTTAAAAAGAAAGGCACGGAAAATGTAGTGACAAATGCATTATTCAGGAATGATGAATTAGTTGAGGCATTGCTATGTGCTATGACCATTCTATAGGTAGATTAGGTAGAGGAACCATGATCAAAATGGGATAATGATAGTTATACCCATGATTTTATTTAGAATCTTTAGCAAGGTTTGGGTGGATTTACAAAATTCACATGGAAGGGTGATGAATTACGGTATTAAGACAAATTATACCAGTGTACTAATTCTCTTCTTAAATAAAAAATTATTTAAGAACTTCATGCAACTCCAATTTGGGGTCATTTAGGATTTTTAAAAACCTATATAGATTCAAGAAAGATTTATTTTGGGAAGGACTCAAGGGGGACGCCGAAAAATATATGTATGAATTATGATCTATCAACAAACTAAATGAGAAACCATCAAAACCGTAGGTATTTACAACCTTTATCCATCCTTAGCTAATGTTGGGAAGAGGTGTCTATGGATTTAATTATAGGGTTACCAAGATTTGATGGTCAAAATGTTATCATGGTTATGGTAGATCATCTCAATAAGTATGCTCATTTTTTTCTTTATTATAACCATTTGTTACTAGTACAGTAACTTTTGCTTTTCCCAATACAGTTCAAAAATTATATGGTACCCCTAAGATCATTATTAATGATAGAGATTTCATTTTCACTAATAATTTCTGTACTGAGTTAGTTACATGTTTGGGCACCAAATTAGCTCATAGTTCATCCTATCATCCTCAATCGGATGGAAAAATTGAGGTAGTCAACAAATGTCTAGAAGGATATCTCCATTATTTTGTTTCTAATAAATAGGATAAATAGGGTCATTGGTTGCCACTTATTGAATGGTGGTATAATATTTTTGTTCATAGTTATTCTAAAAGGTCTCCTTTTCTAGAACTATATGGATACCACCATCCATCCATCACTTCAACCTTAAAGGTCCATCGTAAGTTTCATGTAGTTGAATAACATATGCACCATCAACAGGAGGTCCTCACAAGTTTGTGTGAAAATTCAGCAATAACCCAAAATCGCATGAAGCAGTAGGTAGATCAATATAGGAGTGAGAGGTATTTTGACATTGGTGATTGGGTCTTTGTTCACTTGTAGATATATAAAGAAATTTTCTTGGAGCAATAGAAAAAGCATAACAAGTTATCCCCTAAGTATTATGGGCCTTATCAAATCATGCAAAAAATTGGTAGTGTGGCCTATAAGTTAGAGTTTTCTTCCTCCAATTGCATACATCTAGTATTTCATATATCATGCCTAAAGAACGTCATTAGACATAGAATTGTTAGTCAAATTGAGCTACTAGAATTGGATGAGGAAGGAAGAGTTATTCTTGATCATGAGGCAATCCTTCAAATGCACACTAAGCATCTACGATATAAAGTGATTAAAGAGTACCTAATCAAATTGAAGAATCTACCTTGTGAAGATGCCACTTGAGAAGATGAATCCTTTATGAAAAAACATCCAGAGTTGGCTAAATGTTGAAGACAACATTGTTTTTAAGGGGAGGGGCATGCTATGCCCTTAGCCTTTGGCATGTCTAGGGATATGTGTAGCTGACTTGTGACTTACATACCTCTTTTATATTCTTGTTACATTTCTATATGTTCTTAATTAGGTCAGCCTATGGAATAACCATGGCTTAGTAGACTATATATAGGAGGTAGTGGTTAGTCTTTGATCATCATGTTAAGTATTCTGCTCTTAGTGCATTGTTGTGGAGGTTGTCTCCTCTAAGTGGATTTTCTATATTATCTAATTTTATACTATACTTTCAATTATTGCTATGTGATCTCTCATATTTACTTATTTTGTGTGAGATATAATCATTTTGTGTGAATATCTAAGTAGTTTTATTACAAACTAATACTATCAATTATACCTAAATAGTGTCCTAAATGCTCAAATCTTTATTTTGATAGTGTCTTCGTAAAAATATTAACGAGTTATTACTCAAACCTACAAAATTGAAGCTCAATTTCTCCATGTTCTACTAGCTCCCTTAGAAATAATAATAGATCTAAATATGTTTATTTCATCCATGTAAAACTATATTCTTCATCAGGGCTATTAAGGATACATTATCACAATAAATAATAGTACCATCTCCTTGTTCTTCATTTAAGTTTGCTAGGATTATTTTTAGTCAAATAACCTGACATGTAGTTGCATTTTCTACAATATAATTAACTTTTTTTTGGAGAGAGAAACTATGGGTTATTTCTTGGATTCCCATGATATGGATCCTAAACCCATGTGGAACACATACCCTAATGTGATCTTCCTATCATCTATGCTACCTACCCAATCATTATCTATATAGATAACTAGCTCAAATTCACTCAATATAGTATAGAATATGTCATAGTTCTTAGTGCCGTTGACATATCTCAACATTCTCTTGATTACTTGCCAATGTGTATCCTTAGTTGTCTCCATGAATTTGGAAATTAGGCTTACTACATATATTATATAAGGCCTACATGTTTTCAAGTACATTAGACTTCCAACCATGCTCTTGTCTAAGGTTAGATTCACCGCATTGATGTATTTCTCTTTACTCAAATTTAGACTTGTGGCTATTTGTATTAGCACACACTTATTGTTTAACATTCATAATCTATTCAAGAATTGTGAGGCATATTTGGATTCAGAGATGAATATGACATTATCTATTTTTTGTAGTTATTATAATGAAATACTTAAAAAAGCCTAAGTTTTTCATTTCAAAATATCTTTTCATTGCTTCTTTGAACTCAAAAGTGAAGAGATCATTATTTACTTTAAAAATTAGATCATCTACTTATAGTACAATAATAAAAATCTTACCATCACTTGCCTTGATGTAAAGTGTGGTCTCAATTCAATTTTATTGAAGCCATTGCTAAGAAAATATGAGACCATGTCCTTGGTGCTTGCTTAAGCCCATAGAGTGCTTTCTTCAGCCTATGCACATTGTTTTTTTTTGATACTTCATATGTAGGTGGTTGATCCACATATACCTCTTGTTTAAGCACTCCATTTAGGAAGATAGACTTCAAATCCACTTTATATACCTTCCACTTGTGCTGGGTAGTTATTGTTAATATAACTCACATGGTTTCTATTCTTGCAATATGAACATATGCCTCATCATAATCTTTTATAGGTTTCTATTTGTATCCTTTAACCAATCTTGTTTTATGCCTCTAAATTTTACATTTTATAGTAATCTTGGTCTTGTGGACCCACTTAAGTCCAATCACTTGTTTACCCTTGGGTAATTCAACTAGATCTGATGTTTTATTTCTTTGAATTACATATATTTACTCATCCATGATGTTACACAATTTCTCTTCTTTGACCAGTTCTTTAAAATATGTAGGATCACTTTGATAAAATAAAGCAAAATTTAGATTTTATTTAAGATCATCACACCTTGTATTATCATAAATCTCCCTCAAGCTCCTTGTCTTTCTTGGCATTAGAGAAGTGAGAGTTATATGTAAACTATTGGTGGAGCTACTTGATTGTGGAGTATGTCATGAAATTGATGTATATGGAAGTGTTGATAAAGGTTCACCTTATTGATCGATGACTAGTCCATCTTGACTATTTTCATTTCCACATTCTAAATCATCCATTGGTACCATTATTGATATACTAGAGGCAAAGTCAATAGTATCATCCAATGATTCAATCTCAATATATTCAATGTCCTTGTTAGTCACAATCTTCTTGGAAATAGGGTAATACCATCTATATCTTTAGATCTTTAGTATAGCCAATGAAGATGCACATTTATCCTTTATCATCAAACTTTTGCGTCCTTTCTATTGGTAAAAACTCATATGCCAACCAAATATTACTATATGTTCCAATTGTATTTTTGATTTATCCATGCTTCTTGTGGAATCCTATCTTATATGGCCTTTATGGGACATATATTTAACAAGTATATTATTGTTTCTATAACTTCAAATCAAAATTGATTTGAATGTCCCTTGTCCTTGAACATGTTTGCATTCATCTCCTAGATGGTTTTATTCTTATTTTTAGCCATTCTATTTTAATGTGGAGTGTACATGGTGGTGAATTACTTTTCAAATCCTTCATTCTTGTAAAATCTCAAAAAATATTTAAAGACATACTGTCCTCCTTTATTTTTTCTTAGGGCCTTGATGAAGTGCTCACTTTGTTTCTCAACCAATTCCTTGAACCATTCTTTAAGAAATAAACCCAAAGCTTCTTTTTGTAGTCATCTATGAAGGTCAATAAATATTCATTCTCGGAGAAAGTGACATTTTTTAATGGGCCACGCAAATATGATTGAGCCAACTCCAAAGGTGTTTTTTCCCTCCTAGACATCCCTAATTAAAAGGGTTGCCTATGTTTTTTTCCTAAGATGCATGCCTTACATTTTATATCAGGGTTCTACTATTGTTGGTCATCCCCTAACCATATCTTTATTTGAGGGGATCCTCTTGCAACAATTAATAAAAAGGCATGAAATAACATAAATTAATAGATTTAGATAATTAGCAAAATATTTGAAAATATTGAATTGATCACAAGCCACTTCGAGGGGGAAACCTCCTTTGAGTAAGCTCATCATAATAAATTTGTGGATGCCTTCATTGGCCTCAACAATTACTTATATATGAAGTCTCATCTTAAAAACTACTACTTCCCATGAATGTGGGGTTACAAAGCATATGCATCCATAGAAACTTCTATACTAACAAAGTGAAAAGAAGAGATATCGTGGGTTCATAACATCCCCTCCCTCTTATAAAATCTTTGTCCTTAAATGTCTAGATGTGAGAATTGGTGTTGAATCTAAAATAGTAGTTCCCATGTTGCATCCTCTGGTTGCATTTTGTGCCACTGAATTAAAACCTCTATGATGGAGTGAGATTGAAGTTGGCATGTTAACCTATCAAGGATTATCTCTAGATCAAGAAGAATGGATCCTTCATTATCAAGTTATGGTAAAATAATATGCACTCTGATGTTTATGCCTGAAAATTTCTTCAAACAAGAGACATGAAATATTGGGTGAACCCAAGAAGAAGGTGGGAGATCCAAATTATAAGAAACATACCCAGTCTTCTAATGAACCTTATAGGGCTTATCAAACTTGGGAACTAGCTTATGAAACCCTTTGAGTTTTAAGGAGGATTGTCTATATGGCTATAGGTGAAGAAAAACCATATCACCTATTTAAAAAGTACACTTAAAATGGTGTTGTTTATCTTATTGTTTCATTCAATTTTATGCTATATGAAGATTAACCTATAGGGTATTGAGGATCTGATCTCAAGTTTGGATAATCATGTCATCCACATAAACTGATGAAATTTTATGGGTGTAAGGAAGGATCACTAATGGTGCTTAACCATAGACTACTTCATATGTATTCACTTTCATTGAAGTGTGGTAGGAAGTATTATACAACCATTTAGTGAGATGGAGCCACTTTGACCATTTATGTTGTTGTTATAAGGTGAAGAAATGAAAGAAAGTTTTGAAGCATTTATTGAAACTTTTAGTCTGGCCATCCATTTGTGGATGATACCCACAACTTATCTTCAGTTGGATACCAGTGTATTCAAATATTTCTATCCAAAAAATTCATTATGATTTGAAAGAATGGACAAAGGAATGCCATGAAAATGAAAAATTTGGTTTAAGAAAAATTGTGAAACTTTGGAGGTAGTATAAGGATGATTGAGGTCAAAAAAATGACTATATTTGGAGAGGTGATCAACCACAACCAAGATCACCATTTTCCTTCCATATTTAGCGAGTCACTAAAATCCATAAAAATATCTATCCATATCTTGGTAGGGATGGGAAAGGGTTTGAGCGACCATAGGATGAGTGTTGTTTCACCCTTGTTGCATTGGAAGGTATCACAATCAACCACCATATGCTGAATTGCCTTTTCATTCCCTTAAAAAGTAAGTTATGTCATGTTCGATCATAAGTTTTGAGAAACCCAGAGTGCCCTATGGATGAAGAAGGATAGAGTTCATAGAATAGAACTTGCTAAATATTTGTGCTCTAGGGAAGCACCAAATGACCCTTTTATCATAAAGAAGCACCATCTTAAGAGTAATGTGGTACAACAAAGGGCTTAGTGGCCAAATATTGAATGATTCAAGATAATGAGGAGTCATTGACATAACCCTATTATTCAACATTCAACTAATTTAGAATAGGCATGGAAATAGCTAAAAGGGAAGTTTGGTCCACAAATATGCGAGACAAAGCATCAACCACAAAATATTATCCTTACCATTGTTGTAAGTGATCTCATAGTCATAACCCATGAATTTGCTAACCCATTTTTGTTTTTATGGGGTGGAGACATATTATTCTAGGAAATATTTTTGACTTTGATGATCAATTTTGATGAAAAAATAATTCCCTAGTAGGTATGGCCACCACTTCTGTAATGCATGTAAAATGAACACCATTTCCTTCTCATAAGTAGAGAGCACTAAATTATTTCTAAAAAGGGCTTTGCTAGTGAATACAATGGTGTATCCTTCTTGGAGGAGAAAAACACCAAGTTCATTATCACAAGCATCACTCTTGATAGTGAAGGTCTTGGCAAAATATGGCATAGATAGAATAGTTTTAGTACACATATATTATTTCAATTCATCAAATGGACACTCAAAAACTTATGTCCAAGGAAAAACATACTTTTTCAATATAGCGATCAACGGAGCTACAATATTCTCATAATCTTTGACAAACTTCTGATAGTATCTAGTCATCCCAAAAAACTGATGGAGGCTCTTGAGTGTCTAAGGATGAGGCCAATTTATAATAGAAGTTATTTTTTCAAGATCCACCTGAATTCCTTGGGATGAAACAATATTCTTGAGATAATCCACTTCATCCTAGCCAAAAGCACATTTGGACTATTTTACATAAATATGATGGTTAGAGAGAAGTTTTAGTGTGATCTTTAGATGTTGGAGACGCTCAGGCCATGTTTTACTATAGATGAGGATATCATCAAAGAAGACTAGAATAAATTTGTGCAAGTAGGGATAGAATATTTTATTCATTAATGCCTGGAATGTTGAAGGAGCATTAGTGAGGCCAAAGGGCATGACTAGAGATTCATAGTGGCTATCATGTGTTCAAAAACCTATTTTAGGGATATCATCCTCATGAAGCTAGATCTGGTGATATCTAGAGCGGAGGACCAAATTAGAGAAAAAATGATCGCCATTAAGCTCATCAAGAATCTCATCAATAACACGGATTGATAACTTATCCATTATTATGATGTGATTAAGTACATGAAAATAAATGTAGAGGCACCATGACCCATATTTTTTTTGGACAAGGAGAACTGGTGAAGAATATGGGCTAGTACTAGGGTGAATAATGCCTTGTTTTAGTAACTCTTGAATAAGCATCTTGATCTTAGTATTTTATAGAAATGGGTAGCAATAAGGCCTGCTATTGAGAGGAATACTTATAGGAAAGGAAAGAATACAATGGTCTTCAGGCTGTGAAGGTGGCAATCCTACTAGTTTGGCAAAGACACATGCATATGTCTATAGAATGGTTTATAGATCAAAAGGAATAGTGGAGACTATTGATGGTTGTATTTGAATGGAATGGAGCTAGGCAATGATGCCATGCGAGCTCTTCTTAAGAAGATTTTTCATGTGATGTGAAATCATGATGCTGAGAAATCCTAACTTTAAAGCTTTCAATGTGTGTTTCTCCCTATTTTCTTAAAAATACATCCAAAGTTTATCAAAATTTCATAAGATGGGTCCAGGTGTATGTAACCATTGGGCTCCCAAAATAAGATCACATCTGCCTAAGGGCTAGGCAAACATGTTGGAGTGAAAGTTATTATCTCCAATAGAGATATGCATAATGTGACACTTTTATTTCCAAGGTAATTTGTCCCCATTAACAATCATGACTTTAAAGTTGGAGCAAGGATGAATAAAACAATTAACCTATTTGATGATTTAAGGGTCACTAAAGTTATGAGTGCTACTCGAATCAATGAGTATTGTGAGATGGAGCTTCTTGAAGTAATCTTGGACTCACATTGTTTGTGGGGTAGTTATTCTTGCTAAGGGATGGAGAGATATCTCTCGTAAGATGGGTCTAAGTGTGCATAACCATTGGGCTCCCAAAATAACATCACATCTACCTAAGGACTAGGAAAACATGTTGGAGCACAAGTTATTATCTCCAATAGAGATATACACAATGTGACACTTTTATTTGCAAGGTAATGTGTCCCCATTAACAATCATGACTTCAAATTTAGAGAAAGGATGGATAAAACAATTAACCTATTTGGTGATTTAAGTATTAGTAAAGTTATGAGTGCTACTCAAATCAATGAGTATTATGAGATGGAGCTTATTGAAGTAACCCTAGACTCACATGGTTTATGGGGTAGTGAATCCTAATAAGGGATGGAAATATATCTCTAGTTGGTCTTCCTAAGAAGCAGGTACCATAATTGGTTAAGCTTCTTCCAAATCATCTATTTTATCTTGAACATCTTCTCAATGTTCAGTTTCATGTCGATAGTTCACATTGAATAGGTAGATATTTTTCTTGACACATCGATGTCTCTGAGTGAATTTTTCATCATAGTTATAACATAGTCATTTTTATATATAGGCTTGCATCTCTGCTTCAGTCAAATGCTTGATAGGGGTGGTTATGGGGGGATGATGTTGTTTGAGGTCATTATGGAGCTATATTTTTAAATGGAGAAAAATTGGATTTGAATCACTACTGAGCTAAGATATTTTCCTCTATCAACTTACCCAAACCTAGGGCTTCCATCATCATGTTGGGTGGAATTTTTTTGACCTCATATCTAATTATATCCTTTAGTCCACTGACAAAGCAACTCATAAAGAATTCATTGGATAATTCTTCTATGTGATTGGCTAGTTTTTCAAATTATGTTTGATATTCTCTCACAATTCCTATTTGATAAAGTTTATTGAGTGTTCCAATGATGTCATCAAAATTACCAGGGCCAATCCGGTAAAAAATGAGGTTGCAAAAATTGGTCCATATGAGTTTGTTATGAGCCTTGGTATACCAACGATACCATTGAAGGGATTCAAGTTCTAAGGGAAAGGATACAAGCGGGACCTTATTGGCATCAAAAGTATTATGTAAAATAAAATATTTTTCTACCTAATAGATCCATCTAATTGGATATGCACCATTGAATCAAGGAAAATTAAGCTTTAGCCCATGATAATTGTTGGAAGAAGAAAATCTAGTGTCTGAAGAAGACTATGGATGTTGTCTATTGTTCATGGTGGTATGTGGCTAAGAATTTTTTCAACAATATCTTTGATATGGGTCTTGAGGGTGGCAATTTCATCCTCCATGTCTTTTACTCCTATTCAAGTTACTAACATGACTTGAATAACATATATATTTTTTGTAATGGATAGGAAAACTAGAGTTAAGACATGTTTAGTCTGGAAAGTTTTGAATTTGGGTGAAAAAAGAAGGGAGAAAGGGGATTTCAATATTATTTTTCCATAGTGGGAGTATGATTGATGAAGGTAAGGGAAATTTTAGGAGTGAAAATGAAAAAACTAGAATTTTTTTCAAAAAGGGATAAAGTAGTAGAAAGAGATGATGAACACTATGGTAATTTTTTGAGGCAAATGGACAAAAACAAAAGTTATGGCAAAAATCTAAAAAAGGGAAAATTAAGATTTGTAGGAATTAGGAGTGGAATGGGATATGGGACATCAAGGAAAAAAATGTAAGGAATGGAATTTTAGGTGTCTAAATAAATTTTGATGATAAATGGAGCTTACGATGGAGAGATATTACTAAAAAAAATAAAAAAATTACTCTTCTATTTTCTGTCTAGCAATAAGTACTCTAAGAGTATACTAATACTCTATAGATGGTTTGTGGATTCTAGTTCTTATCAAATATCTACCTGCAAGTTCTCTTAGACTCTACAGATACTCTGTTGATTGATTTTTTAGAATCTACTAGAAATATTTTGATATTGATAAAAATGAGTCTTGAGTTTCAATGGTTGCCTAAGGGTTTTAAAACTATCACTCTGGCCACTGATGTCATTTAAGCAAGTACAACTCTCAAAAAAATTTCTGGCCATAGAATTATCTCTAAGCTATAACTCTTAGTTTTCCTCATGGATGGGAACTATTTAATCAGGAAGGGTTCATTCCCTATTTTGTGACAAGTCTTCTCAATGTGCTATCTACTTTGGGGTTCCCATGGTACTCCTCATGATGAATTTTAGGGATTTCACACAAGCACTTCCCATAGTTATGTGTTCATGTTTTTACTTTAATCTAAAATATATTACAAAAAATTACTTAATTGAGTTATATAGTAGAATAGAGTTAAGATTTTTTGAAAAATTACTAAAATGAAGTATGCAGTAGAATAAAGTTACGACTTTCTGAAGGGAAAAAAATTGTGGCTTTGGAAAGCACTCTAATACTAGATGAGAGGATCATATTGAAATAATTAATAAAAATACATGAAATAATATGAATTATTAGCCTAAATTAACATATTCAAATAATTAACAGAACACTTGAAAATATTGAATTGATTGTAGGCCACTTCGAGGGGGAAACCTCCTTTGAGAAAAGCTCAATGCAATAAATTTGTGGATGCCTTTATTGGTCTCAACACTTAATTATATATGAAGTCTCATATAATCAACTACTACTTATTATGAATGTGGGATAAAAAAATGCTCATGGGATGACTTTACTAAGAAAGTAAAGAGAGGAGATATCATGGGTTCGTAACATTCTTGGACAAATGACTTAATCTAGAATAACTTAAATGCCCATACGTAAAATTACAAATTCTCGCTGTGTCTTTTATGATTGTATTGAATGTTTCTTGTTTTAATGTTGTTGTACACTTCATCTACTTAGGAAGACCGGTTTGCATGTTGAGTGGAAAGATGTAGTTCTTTGTCATTTGAATTATAACTATCTTTCTATTGATTCCATCCTTGTCAAAGTGCATGCACTCTCCTTTTTACTTAAGGACTTTCTACCCTTTTTAAATCAACTTTCCAGTGCTCAAAGTATTGTGTTTTAATTGTGGGGCATAGTTGACATCTTAGATTGCTATTTTTAACCTTGATTTTTGTAAATAATGATAGTTCCTCTTCCTAGATTTAGAAATTTCTCATTGCTCCCATTATTAATCTCAGACTAAATGTTTTTGTCAATTGAGGAAAACAAGCTCTCATTGCTATTCATATGGTTACTACAAGTGCTATACAAGAACCAAACCTCATTGTTGATCTGCTCAGTAATTTTAGATATAATGGACATGTCTATAAAATGTTCAAATTCACTAACTTTGTAATTAGATACATTTGCACCTTATGTTGACTAGTCACAATGCCTCTTTCTACATTCACCATAAAAACGACCATACTTGTGATAATAGTAACACTGGACATTACTTTTGTCATACCTTTAATTTGAGTTATTGATCCTCTTCTTGTCTTGGGAGTTTGACCATGAGCTTCTTGGTCTTTCTTGGATTCTTGATATTGATTTTTGATAGTAGCTTCCTCCCCTTCCTCCACCTATGAATCTTTTGCCTCTATTGTCTCTTCCTTTCCCCTTGCCTCTAATAGTAGTCTAAGCTTTGAAGTTTTTTTCTAGGGAAGAAGGAACATATTTATGCATGTCATGCCTCTATTTTGATAGGGGCATATTAGACAACCCTTAGTTATAAGTTATTCATTGGGTCTAAGGGATAAATATAAAGGGAATAGAGTATTGAATGTTTATTTAAATATATATAAAAGTATTTTTTTTGAAAATTAATTTGTGTTTCTTATTACACTTAAAAAGGGGACATTTAAGGTTCATGAAGGCTTAAGCGATTTTAAGAAAATATCATAAGGAAAGGTTTTTTGAAAACATTTTAATTTACCCTCCATTCCTCTTTTTGGGTGCCACACTTGGAGGGCTACAAAAGTGAAGAGGAATTATTTAGAGAGGGCATGCTATGATTGATATTCAAATTTGGTCATTATGTATGAAATGCTTGAGATATTTAGTTGAAGACAAAAACCATAAAGCAAGGAAGGAGTGGGGATGCCAACTCTCATTTCTTAACTAAGGAAACTTTACATAGAGGTTGTACTTGTGCCTAATATTCATAAAATGCCAAAAAACATTGAATTGGAAGTAGAGAAACTAGGGTTTAGAACCTTGAAATTTATTTTAAAGTGATGAAGATCTTTCATTGGAGGGTTGTGTTCATTGAGGTGCTGGAATTGATCATTTATAGTTAGGGTGATTTGATTTGAGAATTAGTTTGGTCATTTTGAGAGGGTTTTGAAACCTATTTTGGGTCTAAAAATATTTTTATTTGTATTCCAATATTTTTGTAGTGTGGAATTTTTTGAGGGGCTTGTGGATATAAAATACTTTCATATTTTCATCATAAATTAAGACTATTGATTATATAATTTTATTCAAATTTATGAGTTTTTAGTGGGATAATTTAAATGAAAAATGTTAATTAAATTCCAACTTGGGGGTATCTAGGTTTTTTGAATTATTTCTTGATTTTAGAAGGATAAACTTGCTTGTTTAGATAAGAAAATTGTTGCTAAGGTTTAGCATAATTTATGCTAATTTATTAAAGTTATTTGGTGGCTAGGGTTTTCTAAAATTAAATAAAAATTTCCTATTTTGAGGAATGGTTTCTAGTTATTTCAAATTTTCATCTAATCATCCCTTTTGGGGAAATTACAGTGGTATCATAACCAAATCTTGGAGAGTTATGGGGTTTTAGTGATACATGCAAGAAGGTGAAGGAGAGCTAAGATATTACTTGAGGAAAAAGAATAATGTGGGGGAAATTCGACAAGTAAAGGACATGATCACCTGGATCAATCAAGGGAATAGAGAGTAACAAAGGATTGAGAGGTACACATAAGCCAAAGATTAAATGATGGCCATGATATTAGAATTTTTGTGAACTATGAAGGAGATGAAGGGTGATAAACCATATAATGGGGATGGTAGTGCTTTGGGAAATAAAAACTTCATGGATCAACCTTCTAAGAGCATTAAAGGAGCTTCACGTAGGCCTAACAAACCTACCTTCCTATAGGATGAGGGGCCCATTCCCTAGGAGAAGCACAACCCTTATTAAGGGACACATTATTGAAAGATTGTGATAAATACATGACATATCCATCCCCTTTTAGGGAATGAATGGATTTTTCATCTTTCACTTCTTAGAAGCATGGTCAAATGGGAGGCAATAAGGATGGCTAAAATCAGAAGGGTAGATAAGGAGTACTCCACCATACTTTGGATAAGCTTTCGGTTTCAAAATTTGATGGTTCCCCCAAAGGTTCAACTAGTTCTTTGATCCAAAAGGTGGATACATATTTTTCCCTAAAGCCTATGTTAGAAAAAGAATCCATTTAGTTTACTACCTTACACTTAGAAGGGGATACCCATGAATGGTGGTCTCAAAATTTGGTTACTCAAGGATACAAACTCATTTCATTATATGAGGAATTCACTAGGAGAGTTATTGAGCAATTTGATAGGGATGATATGGAATTGCATTTTAAGGGGTTGGCACAACTAAAAGAAAAATACACTGTGGAAGACTATGTTACTAAATTTCAAAAGATTTTAGTCATGGTGATATATTTTTTGGAAAGAAGGTTAGTGGTTATTTTCATGGAAGGCTTGACTTATTATATTAGCGGTTTTGTCAAGGCTTTTGATCTTTCGACTCTTGAAGGAGCCATTCAAAAGGATCTTGATCTTGAGTCCTCAATACCAAAAGGTAAAATTATGCCCTTTAATATTTAAAAACCTAATTCTTTTAATCCATATGGACATCTAAAAGATAACAAATAGGGGAAACTAAGGGTCAACACTTTTGGGCCACCTAGATCAATCCCATTGGGGAAATTGGATAAGACTAATCAGCATGGTATAGGTCAGTTTGGAAGGCCAAACTAGTAGGGTTTGGGGTAACAAAGAGAGCTACCAAGAGGGAGTTTTAAGATAATAAATGAATTGAGATAGAACAAGTTGTGTTTTGATTGCAAATATCCTTTGTCATCAGGTCACCATTATTGTGGAAAAGGTCAAGTGAACTACATTATAGTGCATTTAGATGGAGAAGATGAGGATGTAGAGGAATGGACAACCACCTATGATGAGGAACATTTGGAAAGTTTTGGTGAAGAATATATGGAGGGCACTTTGATTCCCTATCAGGAACCCCTAAATACCACCCTGTTTATGTGAAGGGTAGTTTGAAAGGTATGGATATCATTTTTATTATTGATAGTTGATCCACTCATAATTCATTGATACAAAATTAGTGGTTTTATGTGAATTAAAATCTATTGAATTTAGTGGGTTTCGTGTGACTATGGTGGATGGCTTCACCATCCCTTATAGCAATAAAATTCCCAAGATAAACATAATGATGGGAACACATATCATTGAAGATGATTGTTATGTGCTTGGTATTAGGGAAACTAACATTGTGCTTGGTATACAATGGTTTCACTCTCTCTAAGAGTACACCCAAAATTACCAAATAATGGATCTCAAATTTGATGCCAATGGGAAGGAAGTGATATTACATGGCTTGCAAGATAGGGCACCAAAAGGGGAAATGTCCAAAAGAATAGAGATCATGATGCATGGAGGAGTTCATGTAGGGGTAGCTAGGGAAGTGCATTTTTTTGAGTTGGAAAAAACAACTCTCATGAAGGGAAAAAGTTACATACATGGCATGTGGGGTAAATAAAAAGTGGGAAAAGGTTTGTCATACAAAAAAATCAATATTGGCAGCATATAGGGTAGCTTCTAAGGTATAAAAAGGAATTAATTTTTTTTTTTGCATAAGTTAGTTTCTAAGGTATGACAAAATGTGGGTTTTAAGGCATGTTAAAGTTAATGGTTTGTTAAGAGGAGTCAATGCTAGTTGGTTCCCAAGGTATGGAAATAATTACTTAATTTTTTTCTCTTGTCAATTCTAAAAATTTGTCCTTAAAATTGGTATTGTGGGGAAGTAAAATTCCATAATTGAGGAGAGTTAAAAAATTTGAAAATGGCATGGGAATAAATTTGTAAATACACTCAAAAAATTTTGAGTCTTTTTTAATCATTCCAGCCTAGCGTATGGCTTAAAACCATGCCAAATAAGGTGGGAATTTATCTGGTTAAAAAAACCTAAGGATTGAAACCAAGAGTATAATTTTTTTATGGTAGTAATGAGGGAATAGATGGGCAAATTCAGTTGAAAATGTGTGCTTGGAACAAGGTGAAAAATGGAAATGAACAACACTTTACAAAATCTATTTTTTCAATTAAATGTAAGTTTTCTTTTGAGGATAAGGTTCCAATTATTGATTCACTCCTCCAAGGTAACCAAATTCCACACTTGGGGAACCCAACATATACTTTGTAACCCCTCAAGGTACACATAGAGGGAAACTCTTTAATATCTTCCAATTTTGATTTATTTTTTATGTCCATGATGTCTCTTTTATGTGGCATAAACACTAAGGAGTTGTTGTATAACACATTGATTATGTATGGTTTGAATTCAATAAATAATTTTACGGTTATTAAAAATTAGGATAAATGGTTGATAAAGGAGTTTGTTCACTCCTATATAAGGATACAAGTGAATATATGGGTCAAAGGTGGAACTAACATTTCCAAACATAAGTTTCTAGCCATTTGGAAATTTATTTGGAGGAATTTGAATTGTAAAATAAAGATAATATGCAGTTGTTATGAATATCATAAAGTGGGATAAACTTGGGGAAGCAAGGTAGTAAATGGAAAAATAATTGGATGGATGGATAAGGAAGATGCTAGAGGCTATACTATTCATAACAATCATGAGTTTACAGCCATACTCCCTATGAAAATCCTGGTCAAAAACACGAAAGAGAAGGAGAAGATGATTATTTTGACTAATATTTTTGCTTCATGTGTAGGTATTAACATAGGGGAAATAAAATAATTAACACTTGATGACTACCTAGTTGGAATACCATTTTCCAGCCACTCTTGTGATGCTACATTTGAAGATTTACTTGTTTTTAGTGTCGTATGGGCATTTTTTAAATACGTGGGATCAAAAGTAAAAAGTAAAAACCTGAGGTGTGATTGGTATTTTATTTTAATCTTAATTAATAAATAAAATAACTTCATCTACAACTATAGAAGACATCACCAAGAGGGGTCTTTCCATTAGGAAGGGCCTAGTTTCGAGTTTTGCACAAGAGCCACAGTGGAGATAGCACCTTGACTATTTATATTGCTTCAGGACAAGAAATTTTGGACAGGGAGGATTCTTATATCCCTTTTTCAATAGGGAAATATTATAATAACCTTAGCCTTAACTTATTCCAAGGGGCTAAAAGATAAATATAAAGGGAAGAGAGTATAGAATGTTTATTTAAATATTTGTAAAAGTACCTTTTTGAAAAGTACTATATGTTTCTTATTTAAATTAAAAAGCAGACATTTAAGGGTCATGAAGGCCTAAGAGATTTATGTAAAATATCATAAGGAAAGGTCCTTTAAAAAAAAATTAAGTTACCCTGGCTTCCTCTTTTTGGGCACCACATTTGGAGGGCTACAAAAGTGAAGAGGTATCTTTAGAGAGGGCATATTATGATTGATATTCAAATTTGGTTAGTAAGCACAAAACATTAGAGTCATTACCTTGAAGATGAAAAAATTCATGTAATGAAGGATTGGGTATGCTAACCCACATTTCTTAACTAGGGAAAATTCATCTAGAGGTTGTACTTACACCTAATATTATATAAATACTAAAAAAATTGCATTGGAAGTGGGGAGACTAGGGTTTTGAACTTTGAGAGATGTTTGAAAGTGATGAAGACCCCTCACTATAGGGTTGTGTGGATTGAGGTGTTAGAATTAATCTATTTTAAAGTGATGAAGACCCCTCATTGGAGGATTATGTGGATTGAGGTGTTGGAATCAATCATTTTCAGCTAGGGCGATTTGATTTGAGAGCTAGTTTGGGCATTTTGAGACCTATTTTGGGTTTAAACGTATTTTTATTTTTATTCCAATATTTTTTCATTATGGTGAATTTTTTTGTGAGGTATCTTAGTATATTATGAGTGATATTTTTACCTTAACATATTCAGTAATTATTATATCTATTTTTCAACTTCAGTGAATTATTTTGAGGGTCTTGTCTCTCCAAAATACTTTCATATTTTCATCATAAATTATTCCTGTTAATTTTGTAATTTTTATGAAAATTTATGAGGGTTTTAGTGGGATAATTCAGATGAAAATTGTTATTGAATTCCTTCTTGGGAGCATCTAGGGGTTTTGAATTATTTCATGATTTTAGAAAGATAAACTTGTTTGTTTGAATCAACCAATTGTTACTAGTGTTTATCATAATTCATGTTAATTTGTTAAAGTTATTTGGTGACTAGGGTTTGATAAAATTAAATCACAAATTTTATATTTTGAGGAAGGGTTTCCAGTTATTTCTAATTTTTAGCTAATTGCCCCTTTTATGGACATTACAATCCAACCATTGTGTATGGGTTTGTAGTGAACCCATAAACTCTTCCACTATCATCTTTCAAATTCATTCATCCTCTTTAATTGCAAAGATAACTAGATCATATTTTAATGGAAAAATTATCAAGATCTTCTCAAAAATCCTTTGGTCTTCCATAGATTGATGATTAATCCTTAGCTGATTGGTTAAGCTATAAATTCTAGTTTGAAAATCTAAAATGGACTCACCATCATTCATTTGAAGAATATAAAAATATCTTATGAGTAGTTAGAGTTTGACCAACCTCATCTTGTTAGTGCCTTTTTGGGTGTTTTTAATAATCTCCCATGCCTCCTTTGAGTATTTAGATACTATTATTATGGGGTATATGGATTCTACCATTGTTATCTCTATCAAATTGAAGGCTTTTGTATCCTTTATATGATTATCCTTCAACTGGGTCTTATGGGCATTTAACAATGCATTATAGGTAGCTTGATCAGTCACATAGGTGAGTCCATTGACCATTAACTCCCAAAAATAATTTGAAATCATTATCATCTTCATATTATTAACCCATACATCATAATTTTATCCATAAAATTTTGGTTTATGTTGCCAACTCTTACCCCATGTTCTAGACATGCTATGGATCTAGATTGCTTCTCTAACTTGACTCACTTATCTACTATGATAATGAATTTATCTTTCGAATTTGTTGTGATTTAATGATCTGTAGGATTTACTTAGATTATCTTTTCTCCATGATCAATTTTCTCTTCTTCCCATGCTCTACTAACTCTCTTCTATCAGCCTACCTTTGTTGCTAATACATGGCTGGTTGCAACTTAATGGAACTGTACTCTTTATCACCTTTCTCTCCTTACTGGAATCTTGTCAGTGATCTCTTATTTTATGTACCTTACTTTTGATATTGAATACTATGTAATGATGATAAAAATAATGACAACAATGTCTTTTGTCAAAAAACAAAAAAAATAATGATCTAATAAATATTTTTTGTATTAGTTGTGCTAAATATGGATGTTTAGTGGGCATATAAGGGAGCCATTTTGGGTTATTAAGCATAATATGACTAGGAATGGATTTGAGGCACTTAATTCCAACCTTTT
This sequence comes from Torreya grandis, assembly GCA_037957365.1. NCBI lineage: Eukaryota > Viridiplantae > Streptophyta > Pinopsida > Cupressales > Taxaceae > Torreya > Torreya grandis. The sequence goes on from JARHVA010002628.1 coordinate 1,386,054, forward strand.
ACCAATAGGTTGGCTCAGATATCTTATGATTTTAATGAAATCAAGATGCTTTTTATTAGAAGGTGTTTGGACAAGAAAAATATGAGCCTATCTAAAAACATAGCTTTTAAGAATGGGTTAGACTCATTACTAGCTAGGCATTCTTTCTTTGGCTCAATATGGCTTGATGAAAATTGTATGCTTCTTAACTTTTAAATAATATGGGAAGACACTTCATGTATCTATTGCACTTCTCTAACTAGTTGTAGGTTGACTGATTGGTAGCAGACAAAACTACTTCCTTCTTTGATTGCCTTAAGTTCTGATACCAAATTTAAAGGCTGGTCAAATTATAAACTAAATGATAAAAAATTTAAAAACAAACAAATTCTATTTTATTAACAATAATAATCAATAATGCTACGACATTTACTTACACACACATAAAGCTTCAACTTCTTTCCTTATGTCCAAAAACACATTACACATGCCTCATAAATAGATGTCTTTGAAACATCTAGAGACTAGCATGGATTGAATGTAGAGATAACATATATATTTAAATAAGGTATGACATTACATGCCATTGACATGATTTTGCAAGACATTACAAATTAAAAACTATCATTGATAGAGAAAAATGGTATTTCAATATTCAATAGACTCTTCATTTTTTAATTTGATTAGTGTTATTAAATGATTATTTTTATAATATTTTAAATGGTATAGATTAGCGTATAAATTTTACTTTATTTCTATCTCATACATTCCTACTATTTATAACTCTTGTTTACTTCCTAGTGCCATCATTAACTTCTTATTCTCTTGCTTACTACTTAATAAAATTTTAGTTGCTTATAGGTCTTGATTTACAACCTTTCATTTAAATATCTTTTTCTTACCATCTAATGACATTCGATATTAGTGTGTAGATTCCCATTATAAAATATCTACAACCTATTATGCACATGACCCTTTTTGATATCTTTGAAGCACTTTTTATACCAATGTCTTGTGTGTTTCTTAGATCTAAAATAATTTTCTACCTTTTTTATTTTTTTAAGATCTTTATATTAAAAAAAAATTAAATTTGTATAAAATATACAAAAATAAATAATTTTATAAATTCAATTACTTTTTTTTTGGTAAGGCTACAACACTAATGGTTATAGAAAGGAAAAATTACAAATATATGCAAAAAATTATGCAAATTTTGAAAGGCCTAGGTGGACAACAAATAGACAACAATGGATGAAAATAGGGGAGGAGAAAAAATAAAAAAATAACCAATAAATTTTCATATATATAAATCTAAAAAATTTCTTCTACAAACATAGCTATTGCTATTATAAAATAACATACAAAAAGAACAAAAAGTTTTCCGTGACTACTAGGAATATCTTCCCAAGCTATCGACTACTATTATAGTTAATTCCTCAGTTCTTCTCTATTCAAATCCCCTATTCTACACTCTCTCTCCTGATAGACTATTGTTCGTTCACTTTGTTGTATATTCTATGGACTGTTGGGAGTATCTGTAGCTCTATTTTACCATGCTCTCTCCCTATAGGCTACTACTATATTTTTTTCTTACTGCTACATTTCTACTCTATTGCTAAATTGAATAATATATAGTACATTACATTCTCTTTTCCTTTTGTATTTTATTGGGATACTCACCTACTCCATATATTTTTCCCCTAAACATGTCAAGAGAGATCCAAATTTCAAATTTTAATGATAGCATTTAATTCTATTGGTTGCCCATCGTGTTTTAGAGATGTTATGTAAGTTGGTGGAGAGTCAAAAATAATAATATTTTAACACTCCCCATTATTTTTGACCTTCATATCATAGTCAGTTAGACTTTTTTCAATCTCTAAAACCTCCTCATAACTTCTCTTTAGTTTCCTGAATACTTATTTATCCTTTTTATGCATGTATAGAGCTTCTTTACTGAAGTCTATAGCTCTGCTAATAGATTCCATAACTAGACTGATGAAATCCATAGCTACCCTACCAAAATCCATAGGTAGACTATAATGTGTAGCTCCTCTACCAAAATCCATAGCTGAACTGATGAAATCCATAGCTAGACTAACGAAATTCATAACTACCCTAATGTAATAACCACTTTGCTTCTCTACCATGGCCTTGAATTGCTTAGCGATCTCAAATGCTTCCAATTTATTCTTTAAGAAGTACATCCATATCTTTTGGCTATAATCATCTATGAATGTTATGAAGTAGATATTATTGGATAGGGAAGCAATCTTCATTAGACCACATAAGTTTGAATGGATCAACTTTAAATGAGGTCTAGCTCTCCATGCCTTACCCACAAAAAATGCACTCCTATATTTTTTCTCCAATATGAAACCTTCACATACCTTGTTTAGTTGTTTTATAAGGGGTATCCTCTTCACTATGTGCTTCTTGTGAAGAAGGTTCAACCCTTCAAAGATCAAATTCCCATACCTAAGATATCAAAGAGTAGATTCATCTATGACAATAGATTTAAATGGTGCTATGAGTTCACTTTGCATTCTCTATCAAAACATTCTATTAGTTATCATCTAAACTACTGTAATCTACTTATTTTAGCCACTCCTATCAAAGATGATACACTTAACATTCTCAAATCTGATTTTGTACCCCTTTTGCACAAGCTACCCAATGTTGATAAGGTTGTGTTTCAACTCAAGTACATAGTAAACATCATGAATCTGCCTTTTGTCACCTTGTTTAGTGCAGATAGAAATGATACCCTTACCCATGATAGAGACCTTATCATTGTTTCCCATCTTCACCTTTATTTTTATTGTTTCATCTATGTGGTTGAACATATGTTTATTCCCACTCATGTGGTTACTACCACCATATTTAGGTACCATGTCTCCTTGCCACTTTGCTTAGCAATGTTACATGTTATAAATAAGCTTCCACCTTTCTCATTCCTATTAGGTTCAACCTCTTGTATATGTGACACATTATAATTTTATCTATTCATGTCATACTCCTTCTTTCTACACTCACTAGAATACTATCCATACTTCTTGCAATAATAACATTAGATGCTAGACTTATAATATCTTAATGTAGATCAACTCTATAAGTGTTGTTGCTCCCTTTTCCTCCTCCATGTGACTCTTGATGTCTATGTCTTTTACCTTCTTGACTGCTACAAGTTCTTCCTCTTCCTCTATTGTTTGATCCTCTCTTTCAAATTCACATTAGACTTGAATGCTTGCTCATGGGAAGAAGTGGTTGATCTATTCAACCTTTGTTCATGGGTTTTCAAAGAACGCATTAGCTCCTCAAATATCATGTGCCTCAAATTCTTTGTCTTTTCTATTTTAACCACTCTAGGATCAAATCTAATTGGAAGGCTCCTCAACACATTCTCAATGATCTTATGGTCTTCAAGGGTACCACAACATGTTTTTATTTGATTGGAAATGTTCATTGTTCTTGTGAAGAAGTCATTGATTTAATCATTCTTCTTCATTTGTAGGGCCTCAAAGTCCCTCCTTAAGATCTGTAACTTAACAAGCTTCACCTTCTCACTCTTTTGATAAGCATTCTGCAAGATATCCCATGCTTTCTTAGAATGGACAACTGCTACTATCATTAGAAAGATTGAGTTAGCCAAAGACATTTGTATGCATCTGAGTGCTTTGGCATCTTTCCTCCTATTCTCCTTCATCATATTTCTTTGTGCTTAGGTTAAGACATTGAAGGCTACCATGTCGACAACCTCACTGTACCCAATTTTAACCAACTCCCATAGCTCTTAAGAGTTAAATATTGTTTTCATCTTGATGCTTCACATATCATAATTTTTTTCATCAAACATAGGGGGCTACTGTCACGACCCTAAAATTTTTGTTGCCATGTCTAAATGGACTCACAACCTAGCTTCCCTTTAAAAGTAGCTCTGATATTAGTTGTTGGTAAGGCTAAAATACTAATGGCTGTATAAAGGAGAAATAAAAATTTATGCAAAAATAATATACCAATTTTGAAAGGCCTAGGTGGGCACCAAATGGACAACAACAGATAGAAACATGGGAGGAGAGAAAATAGAGAAATAACTACTAAATTTCCATATGTATAAATCTATTTTTTTCTACAAACACAACTACTGTTGTTACAAAATAACATACAAAATGAATCAAAAACTTTGTTTGACTGCTGGAAATATCTTCCCAAGCTATGCACTATTGTTGCAATTAACTCCTTAATTCTTCTCTATTCAAATCCCTTGTTCTACTCTCTCTCTCTCTCTCTCTCTCTCTCTCTCTCTCTCTCTCTCTCTCTCTCTCTCTCTCTCTCTCTCTCTCTCTCTCTCTCTCTCTCTCTCTCTCTCTCTCTCTCTCTCTCTCCTGATACACTATTGCTCATTCACTTTGCTGTATATGCTATGGATTGCTTGGAATATCCATTGCTTTATTTTCCCCTGCTCTCTCTCCCTACAGGGTGTTGCTATATTTTTTTTTCTACTACTGCGTTTCTGCTCTGCTGCTACATTGAATAGTATCTACTATAATACATTCTCTGTTCCTTTTGTCTTTTATTGACATACTCACTCTGCATATTTTCTCCTCAAATAAATCAAAAGAATTCCAAATTTTAAATTTAAATGATAGCATTTAATTCTATCGATGGCTTATCATGTTTCGAAACTACTTACATGAATTGATAGAGAGTCTAATAATAATAATATTTTAACACTTCTATCTTGATATTAATATCTTCCATGCCATTAAATCTTAACAAGATATAAATAAAATTTAAATTAAATAAATTAGAGATAATTAATACCAAACCAAAATATGCTACCATCATACACCATCCTATATTCATTGAGAGTTTATCATTCACCGCCAATAATTCTATAAGATTTTATTATACGAAATAAGGGAAGCACCCAACTATGTTATTTCATATAACAGGAAATAAATACCCTACCGTACTCGTGAGATAGGATCTCACTTGAAGATGAGATATTCTATGTTGACTCTTTCAAAAAAATATTATATCTACTTGAATTGTCAACCTCAAATTTACATAATGAAAGATCAACCATCTCAACTGCACACACGTATTCACATAATCAGCCTCAAATTTATAACGGAAGACGCATGAATTTACCATATTTGTTCAAATCCCATTTATGTGGTAGGGGAATTAGATATTCATCAAAATGCAATATAACTATATATGGTTCATTGAAATTAGATTTAATCATATAAACAGGAAAGATTATACCTAATTGCAAAAGGAAATATTCTTTCCGACCAATAAACCGCAATACGAAAATCCACGAGTCCCTCAAGAAAGAGGCATACCAACATCGATTTCGCAATAAGCAGGAAGCATAGTTTTCATCATGTTAACCCGTTTCCACAATAATAGTACCATGTTAATTTGGAACCCCAGTTTGGTGGAATGCCATACATACCTGTGAAAGAAATGACAATTAAGGACAATAATGAATTAATGGCAGTTGTAAACTATAAAAATAAATCAGAAACAATACCCAAGGGAAAATTTAGATTCTAGTGATACATTTCTGCGCTTAGAGAAGGATAGCTTGTTTTCTTCTGTCAAGAAACATTCTGCGCAATAAAGGAAACAAATGCCAAGTAAAAAAATGTCCCACTGGCAGGTGCGTAGGTTATAAGTTTGCCTGCTATATCGTACTCTGGCACATTTGATGGTTCATGCGTCGTTTTGCCATTTCTATTGCCAACTCAAAATCAATATAAGAAAAACAAGATGACAAAGTACGACAATAATTCTGCAGTAATAATCTTTGTGAGCTGAGATTTTTATTTCTGGAATGAAATAAATGGCACTGGGCTCGAAATGTACCCATTGTCAATAATAACCTTTGTGAGCTGAGATTTTCATTTGTAGAATTATTCATCTTTCTCGCTAAAAGAAGGATGACGTTGCAAGCCCCACTCTACTTCTCTAGTTTTCAACACTCCAAAATCATTTTAGTACATAACAAATACACACGGATACTTTAATCATAATATTTCTTTATATTATTTTTTAGTATTGTTTATATATAGATTATATAAACTAATATACTATTTTGATATATGCTTGGTTGTAGGTAATGCTAAAAAATTAAACATTGAGGAAAAACTCAAGCAAACATATGGTGTGTTTTCCACACCATGGTATGCATTTTCTTTTCTTTTAAATTAGTAATTCCATTTTTTCTTGCATTACTAGAATAAGTAGGAGGTGAAGAGCGGGGATAGGCATGGAATGTAGACACCCATTTTGGTACAAGTACATATTTCTAGTCTTCTTATATGTATATAATTTTTTACTAAGAATTAGACATGTAGTGACACGGTCTCTCATAGACTTCTTCGGTTCCATCTTATTTCACTTAATTCACCTAATCCTTTGGACTTGTGTGCAATGTATGTTTATTTTCATCCAATGTATGTAAGAGATCCCTATCTACTATGCATGTTTTATGTATATTTTTAGCCCATGGACACTTACGTCCTCCTTGGATACTAGCATCATTGTTAGTATCCAGCTTTGACGTAATTGTCGAGAATTATCTTTTAATATTTTTCCATATCTTTGTGTAATCACCTAAAAGTGGTATTTGGATGCCAAAAGTGTTGTTTGAGACAACCTTTTCCTAGCTTAGCCCTAGCCCTATTCTAGAGCCTTTGCCACAATTTTTCAGCCATTGCATAGACGACAGATATCTTTGATAATCCCTAACATAGTATTAGAATAGTATTCCTAGATCCCAACCTAGTGTGCCCAATAGTCTGCTAGTTGGACACTAATGCCACATTAAGGACACTAGAACCACATGGTGCTAATGGCCCCAACTTGGTGCTAGTGTCCATTTCCATAACTCTCCATAAATGGATAAATTTTCCAATGTGTGCCCCTCTTAAGGTTGGCTTAATTACATTTTATCATCCACACAAGCTACAAATCTCTATAAATACAAGACTATTAGACCTCTATTCACTAGATGAAAAATAGATGCAAAAGCCTATCCAAATAAGAAACAAGTTGAGAAAAATTAAGGCATTTGATCCTATTCTTCCCTACTTATTCATACTACTATCTAAAAAAACCATAAGCCTAGTTATCAAAGATTATCAATCTCAAGCATACTCAAGGCATTCAAGACCACTCTCAATCTAGCATTCACTTGCACTTGTACCAAGTACTAGGTGGGAGAACTACATTGAGCTTGATCCCTCTTTAGAGTATTGGTAGGCAGGTAACTCTCTTCATAATGGGGTGTTAAGGATGTCTAGCCTATCCTAATAATGAACACATATTTTCAGCTCATACCATACTAGCAAGGAGGATTAGGGTTTATGCACTAAATTAGATTTTTCAGGCATAATACAGAGTTTTAGATTTCATGTGTGTAGGAATAAGACCCAAAAATATAGGTACAGATGCTCATAAAAAATAGGAATAGTCCTACAAAGAAGACACTAGTGCCATTTGAGGACACTATAACAACATGGCATTACTATCCAGGTGGGGTGCATTATGGGTACTTAGACACATATCTAATAAATAATCAACCATTTAGATATTGCATGCTCACTTAGCCTCTTACACTAAGTACATCATCATATGGGACACCTCATATTCTCATCAAACCCCCACCTCATAGGATTCCTATTGTGAAGATGCATACATATTAACTGGGGAAGTCTAGTAAGATTGTTCATATACCACCTTTAGACCTTTTTACAACACATGTACCCTCATCGATGATAGAGGAACATCTTCTCTAAGCATAGTTACTTTCACAGATGATTGAGGAATAGCTTCTCATATTATATATATCCTCACCTAGGATAGATGATGAGATCCTTATAACACAATAACTACTACTTATCAATTCAGAAGAGGCTTACATTCATAAATCTAAGATAGATTCACAGGCCACTATAGAGGGTGCTCAACTAGCCACATATATTAATGAATATTTATGTGGATTGAGTTTTATACCAATGGGCCTAGAAAAGTAAAAATATAATTCAAATGCACTTATACCTTGACCTATACTAGTAACATCACTTTTTCAGGATCATATAGCTACAAGATCCCATACTCAACCATAGTTAGTAGCTGATCCCTTCATCCATTTAATACATATTATCACATCCATGGATATTGATTTAGTCATACAAATTTAGACAAGGAGTTCATAAGACAGACCACCCGAGATCCTACAACTACTACTTGATAAAGGATTGATGATGTTACTAACAATTCAACATAAAACAATTAGCATATTATCACCAAAAAAAGGGCAACCCTTTTTCAACTTTCATATAATCACATGACATGATACAAAGAAATGCTAAACACTTCAACATAAACCAAATAAATTTTAATCTAAGGGAAATATACATATCATACAACCTCCACCTCCATAAGAAGCACCACCACTAATGATATGATCTACTTCATAAATACAAACACCACACTAGAGTCATCATTGGCACAAATATTCATGACATGATCCATTGACTATAAATATATTTGTAACAAACATATATCTACCCCATGTGGCTATAGATGAGGATTCTAATCCTAATACTTGTACTTTGGGATTTTTACACCACATTGACTATCAGGAGAGTGAGCTACAACATGTTATACACTGTCAAGATTACATTAGACATATTACATTACCAATTTCATGTAGCCCCAGGTAGCAAATACATTATTCTTCATTTTGAGTAGATACACTCATGTACAATTACACTTGCTAGTACATGATTATAGGCAATGGATGTCATAGTTGATGAGTTAGACATATGCTTGACATTCACTCATGATGGAAACATGGTTTGTATCTTACATGATGACATAGATGAGAACCATAGGTTTCATAAAGATACTCCATTGTCTAATGTGGTTTACCATGGGACCATGTGAGAGACAACTTACACATTTGAGTATCAAACCATTCAAATGTACATTATCCAAACTCAGACAGGGGATAAAGCCCCACTAATACATACAGATTGGTATGACAATCATGATGATGATGACTTATTTGATTTTAGTCAAGTCTAGTATCTGACACTATATGATCTTCCATTAGATCCACCATTTGATTATCCAAATCCCATGGATTTGTTCTTAGGTCTATAGAGACATTACACATTTATTGTATATTGCTTCATTTTCTTTTCTAATATTTACTTGTACTTCCTTCTTTATCCCACTCTTTGTACATATTTTATTTTCATTTACTTCTACATATCTTATATGTAGAAAACACAAAAACAATACAACATGTCCAAATATAAAAACAATATAACATGTCAAAATACAAAAACATTCAAATATTACTTAGAAAATAAAAAATTTATAGATTGTATGCATTGTTATGTTTACATTTTTACTACTTGCCAAATATGACATATTGCTCAACTATCTTAGTATAGTCAATTATATCCTACATAAATGCCTCACTTATTATTTTTGAGTACTTAAGGATTACATAGAGGACCCTGATCCACTACACTGATCTAGACTTCCTATCATCCACCCATTGGGGGCATATACACTAATGTAGGTTTACTCATTTGATATATCTACCTACTCAGGGGCATGTTATAGACAATTGTTGCTACCAAGTTCTATCCTTACATACTATACATTCTAGTTTATGCATTGATATATATCTTAATATTGATCATTGCTACTCATTGGTCATAATTTTTGGTATTTATCACTAGTTATACTTAACATATTTACATCCTATAGTTTACATAGATTTTTACTACATAGTTATGCATGCTTTCATTTATAGATTTCCTAGTTTAGACTTGATTATGTTTCATATGCTTATTCTATTTGAGTGCATTTGAATACATCATTATTCTTTAGCTCCATACCACTTATATGTTTATATACCTTGGGAATTTTCCCATGTCCCTTGTGTGTACTATCTTGCTTGTATATGTGGACATTTTAACAATGTCCTTATATGTGGCTCTAAGCCAAATTGCTTGTTGCTTGCATATGTAGACATTTGAACATGTCCCCATATGTCTTCATTCTCAAATTTAGTGACATATGCCCATATTCCTTCTAATATGGACCTTTGGCCTACTTTTGCATGCCTCATCTATTTTATATGTATGCTTTCATTTATGTGTCTTCACCATAACACTTGTATTGATTTTTACACACACCAGTTTTTTATGCCATGAGGGACCTCATGTATTCACCCTTCTTACTTAGGTGTTATGATGGACATCATGTCCTATCCCCCTAGGTAATTTCTCATATTTGTTATTATACACATTGATTACATATATCTTGACATCCTTGTATAATGTTAGATTAAACCATACATCTTATATTACCTACTAATGATCATATATTTTTACATTCCAATGTTATGTTTGTACATTATATTGGAATATCACACAGTTATCATATATGTGTTCTGGCTAACAAGTTTTGCATAGCTACTTATATTGAGGATAATTCTTACACATGTTCCACAACCACCCTCAAAAGAGGGGGAATTCATAAGGTTTTATCACAGAGATCAAGCTCCTACTTTGTTATTCATAGATTATTTTTAGCACATGGGCCTAGCTTTAGAAATCAGACACATGTTAGACACAAGAAAAAATATGGACTCAAAAATTAGTTTAGATCACCTAAATTTCAGAGTAAATAGATATTAGTGACCACAATGAAACACTAGCACCACAGGGTGCTACTATACACTACATGGCACTATTGTCTAGTAGCCATAGGGTCAAGGTAGTCTAGATTAGTCACACCATTACACCAAATAAAGTATAAATTTGTATAGGTACAATCACAAGTTTGATAGTTATGTTCAAATTTTACTCAGATACAGTCATTTCAACTCATATTCATACCACTTACTCAGATTTAAGGGCATCATGCATGGTATGATAATTGAAACATTCATTTTAGTTACACATATTTAGCTATTACATACTCAATCCTAACTCAATATACTTAGATATCAATTTGGGGGCATGTCTGAGGCACATAGTTTTCATATTCTCAATTACACAGAGGTTGATTAGATGGAATGACAAACTCCATGCCATTGTCTACACTATATACACTTACTACAACATTCTAGGTTGTCACCAATTTTATGCCTTATTTCATCTATAGTGGTCGGCATTCTTGAGTGGCCCAGACCTAGCTAATGTACCTGATTGACCATGGAGGTGACATACATAGTTAGATATACCTAGCTAAATACTCTCAACACTTTGCATAGTTTAGTTTTAGATGCATATAATTCACATAGGTGGGAAATGATGGATTCATGGCCTACTTGAGTTTTTGATCCACCCACATGAGAGAGTTAGACCCACTTATTGTTTTATCCAGGTTATTCACAAATCATGATCTATCAAGTAGGGGTGGATAATGATGGATTTAAAACTAGATTGAGTTCTTGAGTCACCCATATGAGGAATGAGCATGTTATTAGCTTCGTCCACACTATTAAATGATTTGATCACTACGTACACTCACACATAGGTTGCCACCATGTTCATGCATTGGATTACATATCCAATGAGGTGTATACATTACTTTCCTCTCTCTTTACTTAGCTTTACTTAGTTACTTTATTCAATGTAGTCTATTGATTTTGATAATATATTAAGGACTAATTTTTGCATGTTTCATTGTAGGTCATTGCTTCGGATCATGTTTCACATTCACAAACCCAACTTCACATACTCAGACTCAGTTACATAAGCTTCACTTCATGGGTAAGCCCATGTACATTTATTTTTCCTTTATACTCGTCATTTCACTTTGATGAATTTCTACCATAAAGGGGGAGAAAATATAATCACCTAAAAGTGGTATTTAAATGCTAAGAGTGTTGTTTGAGATATCATATTCCTAGATTAGCCATAGACCTATCTTAGAGCCTTTAATACACTTTTATATCCATTTTTTTGACCACATACATCTTCTTCAACCCTAACATAGCCACAAGATAACATCTTCATATCCCAACCCAGTGTGCCCAATAGTCTATCACCTAGACACTAGTGCCACATTGAGGACACTAGAGCCATATGGTACTAGTGTCCCTTACCTTAACTCTCCCAAACAAATACATTTTCAAATGTGTTGCCATCCTAAGATCAAAATAAGTATATTTTATCATACATACAAACTATAAATCTCTATAAATACAAGACTATTTAACCTCTATTCACTATATGGAAAACAAATGCAAAAGCCTAAACAAATAAGAAACAAGTTGAGGAAAATTGAAGTATTTGATCCCTAATTTTCCTTACTTCTTCATACATCCATTTATAGCATTCCTAATCCTATATTTTAAAGATTATAAATCTCAAGCACACTCAAGGCATTCAAAACCACTCACAATATAACATTTACTTGCACTTGTACCAAGCACTAGGTGGGAGAACTACACCAGCCTTCATCCCTCCTCAGAGTATTGGTATGTAGGAAACTCTATTCATGATGGGGTGTTGAAGATGTCCACCCTATCCTACTAATGAACACATATTTTTATTTCATACCATACTTTCAAGGAGGATTAGGGTTTTCACACTAAATCAAAATTTCCAAACATAATATAGAGTTCCATATTTCATGCCCATAGAAACAGGACTCAGATTCACATATGCATGTGCTCTTAGAAAATATAAATAATCTTGTAAATAGGACACTAACACAATTTTGAGTACACTACAATAACATGGCATTACTATCCAAGTAAGAAGCTACTGTATAATGACCAATTAGACCTAGGGACCTTGTTGATGACACTCAACCCTATCTAGAGCCCAGTTTTCAAAGCCATGATCTTTTGCGATAGTCAATTTCTAGATAATTATCCATTTATGCATATTTATTATTATGTTAAAAAATTTAAAAAAAGTAAATTTGATAATAAATTAGTGGTTAATTACCACATATTATTTAATTTATTTAAGACATATCTTCACTTTAATCTAACTTGGTAATTACACATGTAAACCCTAAAAGGTTAAATCACTTTCACTTTGTGTTTATTTTTTTATACCTCTTTTCTCATCCCATGGTTGGATTTTCACATGTCACTGGATTCTAATTCAAATTCAAAATCTTACTATATGTACAAAGGCTATGTATTAATTAATAAATCTTCCATTTTGATAAGACAACTCTCTAATAAGAAATTACTATTTATTTCAAGTTATTAAATCGCACTACAACACTGAATCAAATATCTAAATCTTTCAAAAGGTTAAATATACTATTGCATCACTTATAACAAGCATTACTAGGATAAAGATCATATAGATCACTGTTACAGTTTTACACACATGCATAGGAGGGAAAAATTCATGTGAGTCTAAGTCTTTCTTTGGAGTATTAGCAATATAGGAAACACTTAGCAACAAATAGGTTTCCAAAGCTAGCTTGATTCACATTGCTAACCCATTTTTAATAGGTTGTTAGAGATATAATGAAATGGAAGTAGGGTTGATTGTTATCTAGCTGTAAAACATAGGTGAACATAATGTGAGGCATAGAAAAATTACATAGGTGGTAACACAGGTTTGGTCCAAATTTGAAGTCACTCTTGTGTATATCTCTCATTGGACACTTGTGTTAGATATGGACATATGCATCAACATTACTATCCGTAATTGACATAGCTATCTCGAGGTGAAAATAGTTAGACTATATAATGAATAAATCAATATATCTAATACAACCCTATGATGACTCCTAATTACTTTCATAGTTTAGACCAAAATAACAAACAAGATATGCTTACTTTATCCTTTAGTTGCTAATTATATTTTTCTATTTATTACACATGCTTAAATGAGATATATTTTCATAATAATGTTTTACATTTTTAAAATTTTAAGAATACTTGATTATCATTCAAATAAATTTATTGATTTATGTTTCTCTTATGAATTAAAAATCATTAAAATAGGGTACTCATTATGAGATGGATGAGGGTGCACATTATCTAACATTTTCACTCTTGGATCTTTCTTTGAATGATCTTACAAAGGATTGTTCAATATTTTCTACTTATGTTGGTCACCAGGTTGTGAAATTGGTTTACTTTGGAGGATCATCAAAAGTAATCTTTTTGTCATTGATGAGGTCTTGTATCTTATACTTCAAGGTAAAACATGTTTTTATAGAATGTCCAATAAAATTATGATAGTCATAATAAGCATTCACATCTTACCCTTAGGGTAGAGGTCTACTCATATCAACATCCATAATATTAAGGAAAGATATAAGATAACATTATACAATACATGGGAGTAATGAATCAAGATACTTAGGTAGTCATGTAAATTATTTCCATGGTGCATTAGATAAAACAAGTTGATTAGATTATTGTGACACCACATTAACCATGGTGGTTGTTTCTTTTTTAGGATTAGGATGTTGGACCTTATAACTTAGATTTATAGTAAACTTAGTATTCTATTTATATGTAGTTGGTGTAATTTAATGATCACAAACAATGTGTCATAAGTCATACAAATATTTATATTTTTTTAACACAATGGAATCATGTAAAAGATCAAGCAAACTTTGCTTTAAAATATCTAAATTTTTTAAATCTTTCATAAGATTTGTCCTTTAAGACAACATTATCTTATACCATAATACATAGTCATTAATAGGTTCATTATTTACTTTTTTGATGTTTGTAATTTTAACATAGGAAACCTTTTCCATAATGTTAATAGATAATTATACCAAAAACTGATCCACAAGGAGTTTGAAGGCATTAACTAATTGCATCGGTAAATGGTAGAATCACCTTAAAACATAGTATTTTTAAGCTCCATGGAAATAATTTGGTCAAAAAATTATCATTGGATTCATAATCAAGGTATGATGCATAAAAATATTGAATATGTTATTCAATATCACCCTTTCCATAATAAAATGTGAACTTAGGTGCAACATAACCAATTGGCAAGTGGTGCAAAGATATCCATGGTGCAAGAGAATTATGAAACAATTATTGTGAATCAATAGTGTAGGGATATTTCATAGAATTTTGTTCAATATCTACTACCTTAGTTGATTTTTTTTAATATAGTTTGGATATGATATTGCACATCTTTATATTTTAGGTTAGAAATTTGAGAGTCACCAAAAGAAGTGTATCCATAGGTTGGGTAGATTTATGAATTGAAACCATTATTTGAGTTGAAGAATTAAGGTTTCCCATGGTAGATGTAGCAATAATAGTATCAATAAATAAAGGTTGAATTACATATCTCATGTCCCTATTAGAAGTATGAAAGGGTAATGTGATCAATGGGAGGGTTATTTTTATGTGGGGATGACCCATAGCTCAAATAACATAATCAATAGATGGACGTAATTGTTCATATACACTTTTTGATTTTTTAAATTTTAATATAGTTCTTAGTATTTCATCAAGATTTTTAGGGTTTTGATGAATGCACTCACGATATAATGAAATTACTTACACTTACCCCAGATATATTTGCTCATGTTCATCGGTTTCATTAGACTCATTGTTTTCATTATCAGAATCTTCTTATGTGATAAGCGCAACAATATGTTTTTCAGTTTCAATATTGGTATCATCATGATTCATATGATTAGGTTCATCATTGGTTTTAGACATCTTAGGTGGTAGGAGGGGAATCTTAATGTGTCAATAAAAACACCCCTCAATATATATCACATCTTGTCCCACTCTATAAAATCTACTTAAGTATTAGTAGGGGTTATGGACCTAATGATTTGTAGTTTTTAGTTTTATGTTTAATTGGGATATGTAAGCTATATGATTGGTAGTCATATTATCTATTTTTTTTTATTAGTTATATAGGAGGATATTTGCATACTTTTATACAATGCTCTATGATCATGTTGACTTTGATTTCATTCACAAATAGTTTACATTATAATAGATTTTTATACTTATATATTCTAAGTATTTGATTACTTGTTATAATCTCGGATTGAATACGATTTATTTGATTGAGGTGGTTAAAAATACTATCCCACCCTCACAAGTGCTTCAAAAGGAGAGTATCAATAGATAGGGGGTGCATATATATATATATATATATATATATATATATATATATATATATATATGGGGATAAAGATAATTGATTCCAACCCTTTTACACACACACACACACACACACACACACACACACACACACACACACACACACACACACACACACACACACACACACACACTTTTACTCTTTTTTGTTGAGATGAAATTATTTATTGTTGGTTTTTTGTTGAATGTGTTGAGTGCTTAATTTTTATTAGCTCTTTATTTGGTTAATATTGTATGTTTGAATTGACTTTGAGTTGATTACCAAATCTCTTGGAATATGTGAAATTATTATTTAAATTGTCTAATGTTGTTGGTTTACATTGCAATGTGAACCATTACTAAAAATTATTTTAAGATAAACTTGGGTTGTTGTGTTATAATTATAATACATCTTGTTATGCATATTAATATATATAGTCTTGGGTGTTTATCATGTTAAGGTTGTTAAAAATGTATGCTACCCATTTTGATGGCCTAAGGAGCATAAAATAGGGAAAAAGACACCTAAAGTAATTATTTTAAATAAGTTTTTAGGAAACCTAGAAAAGTGGGTTTTCGTTTTAAAAAAAGTTTCTAATATTTTTATTCCCATGCACCTTTTGAATCTAAAAGTATCAGGTTATTATGGAAAACTCGATAAATGATTTAATTTTTGTTATGTTGCTATGATGTAGGTTTTAACTATGCCATTTGTTAAAATTGATGGTTTTCATGCAATGAGCATACCCTAAAAATAATGGTAATGATTGCAAGTTAATGGTTAAAGGATTAGATCACACATTGAGGAGTTCAATTTCCATTATGATGAACCTAAAGAGTTCTAATAGAATTACCAGAACATGTAAACTTTGTATTTAAAGAGGAAACAAAATAAGCGGAAATAAAAGAAAGGAATGGGGACATGATTGAAGGAAAAAGGGGATTTTGGCAAGAAGGATATGGAGGCTACAATCACCTGCAATTGGAATGATGAACATTGAAATAACCAAGAAAGTAAATCTTTGAATTTGTAAAAAGAAAATGTGTGGGTTATTTTTAGAATAATGAATATTTAAGCTTACCTAAGGTTAATAGGGTAAGTTATTTATTACCTAGGGTTAATTTTATTTACCTAGGTTAATTTGTTTTATTGTTGAGAATCTCTCATCAATATATTTGTTTGTAGTATGTGAAAAAATTAGTTTTTTTTTCTCTATTTTGTAACCACAACAAATAGTTTGTTGTCATAAAATAAACTATTTATATTATAAATACTTTACAATCTATGAGAAAATAATGAGATATTAATGAGAGAATACAGAGAATTTATAGGATTATCACCTATTTTTTAGGTGTGAGAATTTTATTTTATTCTCTGATATTATTTGTAGGTTATTTATTGTGGGTTGTTTCTCCTAGATTGATCCTGTGGATCATGTGTATCTCTTGCTCATTCTTTCATGGTATCAGAGCAGGGTCCTACTACTCTTTTGTGTGACAACCAAAGTGTGATTCCTATTTCATGCAATCCTATTGAGCATCAGTGGACAAAACACATTGAGATTCACATGCACTTCATTCGACATCTTATTCAGGATGAAGTTCTTTCTTTGGAGTTTGTGTCTATAGCTGAGTAGATTGCAGACATCTTCAGTAAACCTTTAGCTTCTCCTCGTTATCTTCAGTTGCGAGCGATGCTTCGGGTGAAGGAAGTTGTCCTTGGGGGGGATTTTCCATAAAGTCCTTCCTTCCTTTATTTTTCATATATTTTGATTGGTTTGTACATGGGCACCTTATTAGGCCTAGTTGTCGGGACCAATATTTGTTTGTCATTCTCCCTATGTTTCTGTTAAGGGAGGGTGTTAGAATAATGAATATTTAAGCTTACCTAAGGTTAATAGGGTAAGTTATTTATTACCTAGGGTTAATTTTATTTACCTAGGTTAATTTTTTTTCTTGTTGAGAATCCCTTAACAATATATTTGTTTGTAGTATGTGAAAACAAATAGTTTTTATTATCTATTTTGTAATCACAAAAAATAGTTTGTTGTCATAAAACAAACTATTTGTATTATAAATACTTTACAATCTATGAGAAAATAATGAGAGATTAATGAGAGAATATAGAGAATTTATAGGATTATCACCTATTTTTTAGGTGTGAGAAATTTAGTTTATTCTCTGATATTATTTGCAGGTTATTTGTTGTGGGTTCTTTCTCCTGGATTGATCCTATGGATTCTATGTATCTCCTGCTCATTCTTTCAGTTATTGTTATGCAGTTTTATATCTATTTAGGAGAAGAAAAATAAATGTTTGACCTAGGTTAGTTTATGCTGTGCACACTTATATTTTTTAGTATATCTCTCTATAAAAATTAGGGCTTAATATTTATAGACCTGGATATGAAACTCAATTCCATCCCTAGGCATATAAAAATTATACCAATCCTTTTTCCTTGTAATAAAATGAAAGTTTACTGATTGATAAATCCCTATTATGAGATTCATTTACTGCAAACATTTTATTTTTGCATAAATTAGGAGGTCAATAATAAGTGTATTGTATTTTAGTGTTAATTTTTTCATGGTAGTTTAGGAACCTTGTTTCTTTACTTCATCTTCAACTAAGTACTAGATCAAATAATGAAAACAAATTCATTCCTTGTAACCCACATAGATGCTAAAAATTTAGGGGTTTGTTTTGTTTTGATAAACTTCTTGGTAAATCTTGCACATAAGTATATGTTGCATAATTTAGAGGAATTGGTTGTACAGTTCTATGTGTTTCAAATATGAATCAAACTAAATAAAATAAATATGAATATGTCTTGATATAAGTTATAATTTGAAACATGTGCAAGCTATCATGATGTATATAAAAATAAAATCCTACAATGAAATTCTCATAAAGAAATTATAGAGTGTGTGATAAACCTACATTAATGAATTAAGTAGACTTTTATTACATATGAAACCTGTAGCTATATCTAGTTTTACTATTTGGTATTATCTCAAGATATTCAAGCTATGAGGCAAACTATACTAGTGTTATTGGTTTCTTCTTGAAATATAAATGTACATACATACATACATACATACATACATACATACATACATGTGTATATGCACACACAGACACACACACACACACACACACACACACACACACACACACACACACACACACACACACACACACACACACACACACACACACACACATTTCCACATATGACCATGTGTAAATATGTGATCATATTCATGGTGACTTATCTGAGTTTTGAAAATTAATTTAGTTGTATGTATAAATTAATGTATATGTATACATATTCATATGTACATATAAAGATGATTACAATCATCTCCGTATAGAAATGAGTAGTCAAGCTATCATTGTGATATGAAACCTGAGCATATATTTGTTTCCTTTAGGATGAAATAGTATGGATATTTGTTATAATGGGAAATTATGAGAATAAAACTATATGAAATTAAATTATTTATTGATTAGGATGGTTTTCCATTAGTTGAATAAATAGTTAACATGATCTTAAACAAGTAAACTTGTGAAATCTATTATATGTATATTAAATGCATATTTACAGATGTTTTATTATTTTTAATGGCTATATATATATATATATATATATATATATATATAACCAATATGGAAGATACTAATTTTGAAACATATTTAGGCTATAATCTTATACTGATAAAAAAATGATATTCTCATGTAATAAGGAAAACAAAGGGATAAAATAAAGTTGAAAAGTTGTCAATGAAATATAGAAATAACTTAAGATACATTATTTGTGCGTGATGAGCTATCTAGAGACTCATTTCGCTTACATTTTAAAAATTGTTGGATACTATTATATCTTATATGATTTGAGTTTTATAAAGTACAATATGGTGAAAAATTGATATAATGTCATAATTCTAGGATTCATGTTTAGAGTCATGTATACATTTATGGTTTGTGTGTGGAAGAACTTTTACGTGATTTTTATGAGTTGGAAACAAATATTTTTCAGAGATGATTAATATTCTATTCATTACATAATTACCTAGATTTGTTTTATGTTGTAACCTATATTTATTGTGCCATGATTCAGTATGAGGGATCATTTGGTATGCTACATTTTATAATAGGAGTTAGATATATGAGGGAGATACCTTGGAAATTATATATCTACCCCTTAATATCATTTGATAGTTATGATTCATTATTAGAGAGTTTGTGTGAATGGAATTGGCTTGGATCCATGTGAAATCTAATTTTTATAATAAAGATTTTGGCCAAAGCAATGTTATAGTTGAGACATTTCCATTCCATTGTACTTTCTGGTATACATGTGTTTGCTAATGTCATATTAGATAGAGGATTGGTTTCCATGGTCTATGTGATTGTCACATGTATAGTTTATCTTACACGCATGATTTTAATTGAAGTTTTGATATCTGAAATGTTTTTATCTACCCTTCCATGAAGTGAAGGGAGATTTCTAGTGGGAAGAGTGTGTGGGAGACTAACGATCTATGGTTGGAAGTAAAGCACATAGATGATGTTTTCCAACTATTAAGTTATTTAAATATTTGGGTTCATACTCATATATATATATATATATATATATATATATATATATATATATATATATATATATATATATATATATATATATATATATATATATATATATATATATATATATATATATATATATATATATATATGGATAATTGAGTTTTTTGAGATGCTCACTTATACTATTGTACCTGTTATATTGTATATTTGCCTTTATACTAAAATCTAATATGTAGTACATTATTATTTGATGGTTATTTAGAAAAATAGTGGCTATGCTATTTGAAATTAATTTTTAATAGGGTTACAATAATGGTTGTATGCTTATTAATAGTTGTATTGTAGATTATATCAATGATTTGATGTGCTTGATTCTTTCCATTGTTATTTTATGAGACATTCATTTTTTAATTTGTTATAGGCTATTTGAAAACTAAATGGATCATTTTATTAACTTGTGAGTTGATACATTTCTATATTTATTACATTTGATACATTTATTAGTCAGATAATGATTTTATAGATAGTTATGGATGATTTTATATTTAAACCATTAGAGTTTTAAAAAATTAGTGTAACTTTTAAGTAACCTAGATGGGGTTTTAGCATTGTGGTATTAGAGTTAGGTTTAATACTCAAACCAAATGAGTCCACTAAAATAAATATATTCAACTAATTATAGTGATGCTAATAGCATGAGGTAAATTGAGTTGAGAGGGAAATTCAAATATGAAACCTCAAGATGATTCTAATCAGCTAGCACCTAAACAAACTAAAAAATACAATCAAATACTCACTATTATGAATGAGACTAGAGATTGGATAATAAATCTAGAGTGAGAAGTTCATGGACCAAAGGAGGAAAAAGAATAAGAGGTTATAAAAGAACAACTAGATGATCAATAAATGCCTTAGTATCATGGGCATGATGTGTGTCAATAGGTAGCAAGAGCTCAAGTAGTGACAAAGTCTACATATGATATAAAGAAAGTGAACCTACCCAAGTTTGATGGCATGATATTGGGTGATGTAGGTGAATCTTGGCTCACTCAAATAGAAAAAATATTTTGAGATTTAGAATTACTCTGAGGTGACTAAGGCTATATGGGGAGCTTACAACTGGTTAGTGAAGAAATAACTTGGTGGGCTAATAAGAAGCTCTAGATGAGTCTTGATTCCACTACCACCATTTGAGAGAAATTTGTGACACCTTTTAGAGAACAATGGATACCCTATATATATATATATATATATATATATATATATATATATATATATATATATATATATATATATATATATAGTCTTGATTCCACTACCACCATTTGGGAGAAATTTGTGACACCTTTTAGAGAACAATGGATACCCTATATATATATATATATATATATATATATATATATATATATATATAGGGTATCCATTGTTCTCTAAAAGGTGTCACAAATTTCTCCCAAATGGTGGTAGTGGAATCAAGACTCATCTAGAGCTTCTTATTAGCCCACCAAGTTATATATATATATATATATATATATATATATATATATATATATATATATATATATATATATATATATATATATATATATATATATATATGTATATATATATATGTATGTATATATATATATATATATATGTATGTATATGTATATATATATGTATATATATGTGTGTATATATATATATATATATATATATATATATATATATATATAACAACATGGGATTAATGAATACTAGGATCACTTAAAAAATTTATTGAGGTATGTTTTGTAGTATGATAAAGATAAATGTTTCTAGATAAAAAGTTTCATTATGTTATTAAAACCCCAAATTGGATGTGAAGTGAATGTGTATGGATCATCCACCATGAACTAGGACTTTGAGAAGGTTGTTAATCAAGAATAATAGTTGAAATCACTTGTTGAGGTTAAAGAAAAATTTAATAAAAAGTTTGAAATTTTGAAGACACCCTTCAAGAAAAAGAATGGGAAACAAAATGGTGATTCCAAGAACTAATTTAATAGTCATAATATAAGATTAAATAAATCTTTGGGGAATAGGAAACCTGTAGGTGATTTTAGAGAAGGGTTCAATGGAGTTAATCATGCTAAGAAAAAGGGACCAACTGATGGATGCTTTACATGTGGAGGAGACTATTATTCTAAGAATTGTCCTTGGTGGAAGATAGATGGTATAAATAAGAATTCATCCACCCCTATATCATAGTAGGAAAAATTTTACTAGCATATTAAAGCATCATTTAATAATAGTCAAGCATAATTTATAGCCTCTCCTATTAAAGTAATAGATATTTTTTTTAGACAATATATTTCTATTTTGATAGATACATGATCCTCTAAATATTTTATCACTCTTATAATTTTAAGTAAATTATCTAGGAAACTTGGTTTTCTGGTAAATGCTTGGTTAGATCAGTATTAGAATGAATCTAAGGTTAAGGTTGATAGATGTATTATTGAGGATGAAATAAATTTTATAGAATTCACTACAGTTGTTTATCTTTATGTAAGACTAATAGGGTCAAATGATGTGATCTTAGGAATGAATTGTCTCTCTAAACACAATGCCAAAGTTGATTATTTTCATAAGAAGGTTGAGTGTCTAGATTATTTAGTAAATCTAACCCAAATCCAAAGAGATAAGAAAGAATTGAAACTAAGGCAAATTTCAGCCATTGAATTGAAAAAGGCTCAATGAAAAGGATATCAAGCATTCCTAATCAAAATGGATGAAATTCATGAAGCTAAAGAACACTCTTTAGATGACTATATTTTTATACAATAATTTTAAGATGTTTCTCTAGAGGAATATGAGGTATGCCTCTCAGAATAAAATTTGACTTCATCATTGATATTATTCTAGGTTTGGAACCACAATCTAAGGTTACCCGCAAAATGAAAACAACCAAGTTAATGAAGTTAAAGGTCCAAATTCAAGAGATGTTGGCCAAAAGGTTGATTTGACAATGGGGTGAACTTGTAGTCTTTGTCATAAAGAATGATGTAACCCTTCACATTTTCATTGACTACCAAATTATTAAAAAGGAAACAATTAAGAATAGGTATCATTTACCTCACATTAATGATATTTTTGATCAACTATGTGGTGCAATAATCTTTTCAAATATTGATCGTCATTATAGGTACCATCAATTAAGAATTAGAGAGGAATATATTTCAAAATTAGATTTTTGTACTCTTTATGGATATTATGAGTTCATAGTACTTATTTTCAAACTAATGAATGCACATTCAACATTCATGAACAATGTGTTCAGAAATTACCTTGATCAATTTTCACTAGTCTTCCTTGATGATATTATCATCTATTCGAAAAGTGAAGAATATCATGTTGAGCATTTGTATTTGGTTTTTTAATGGTTTCATAAGAATAAAATATATGGGAAATTGTCTATATATGCTTTAATTTAAATAATATTACAATACTTGGGACATATTACCTCTTTAAAAATATTTTCTATGGATTCATCCAAGATTGGAGCCATAATAGAGTGGTCAACACCCAAAAATGTGTATGAGATGCATAATTTCATGGGTTTAGCAGCGTATTGTAGGAAGATTTTTCCAAATTTATCTAAGGTAGCTAATCCAATCACCTACCTTTAATGGAAAGAGTATAATTTTTTTTGGTTTGATAAGTGTGAAGAAGCCTTTTAGGTTAAAAAAATTAAGCTTACTTAAGCACCAATGTTGCAGATTCTGGATCAAAAGACCCATTTTCCAGTTATACCAGATACATGAGGAGATGGTTAAGGAGTATTTTTATGTAGTACGGTTCAATTATAGATGATGAATTGAGGAAATTGAAGCTTTCTAATGTAAATTATGCATCTTGTTACCTAAAATTAGTTTCCATAGTTCATGTTTTAAATGTTTGGAGGCATTATTTGTTGGGACAGGCTTTTGAGATTAATATTTATAACTTGGGACTCAATTATATATTTACCCAACCTAACCTTAATGATCGTCAAAGGCAGTGGTTGGATTTTTTTTAGACTATAATTTTGACATTAACTACATTAAGGGTATATATAATAGATTTGTAGATACTGTTAGTCATATAAGGTGCATTTCAGCTTTGGCCATGATAAGAACTACTTTTCCATAATAGGTATAAAATTATCACTCAAAGTATGAGTAGGTTAAGAAAGTATTATCTGATAATTTTCATTATCATAGATACCATGGATTTCAATTGGAGAGTGATGGAATTCTGAGGTATAATAGATGAATATATGTACCTAACAGAGAAAGTTTGAGGAATATTTTGTTAAAGGAATTGCACACGTTCCATATTAAGTAGATCCTAGAGTGACTAAGCTATTAGTAAAATTAAGACCCTTGTATTTATGGAAGGGAATGAAAAGAAATGTGGTAGACTTTGTGTCTAGATACTTAGAATGTTAGTGAGTTAAATTTGAACATGTGCATCATGTTAGGTCATTGTACCCATATTTCATACCAAAATAAAAGTGTTAATTTAATTATAATGGACTTTATTTAAGGATTTTATATGTACAAAACCCATCATGACATGATTTTGGTAATTGTGGATAGACTTACCAATGTATCTCAAATCATTCCAACTAATATGTTAAATGATACACCAATGCTCACCAATTTTTTTTGTAAAAAAGGTATATAGAATGTATGGGTTTCCATAAAAGATAATTTTAGATAAAAACCCTAAGATGACCTCAAGATTTTCTTAATCTTTTAATTCAACTTTGAGAACACAGTTAAACATTATTACAACTTACCATCTAAAAATAGATGGGAAAACAAAGAGAGTAAATCAAATTTTGGAAGATTTTTTGAGAATGTATTACATGGACAATTAATAAAATTGGAAGGAATACCTCCCATTGCTTTTGTTTTCTTATAACAAATCATTGCAAGTAACTTTGAAAATTGATCCTTTTGAGGCATCAAATGGTAGGAGGTGTAAGACACCAATCAACTAGGATAAATTAGAACATAAAGTTATTTTTGGACTTGATATATTTGTGAAAATGGAAGAATAAATAAAATAAATAATACAAAGATTGGTTTAATTTAATGATAGGCTGATTTTTTTTGTTTATTTGGAAAGAACAATAAGGGAATTCTCAGTTAGAGATAAAGCTTTTTTGTGATTCAAATGCCAAAAGTGTGTTATTAATTTTGTAAAATCAACAAAATTCTCACCAGGATATAAATTCATCAAGATGATGACCTATTTGTGGGGAAAGGATGTCACGTCATGTCCCACTCTACAAAAACTACTTAATTATTTGTATGGGTATTAAATTAATGATCCATAGTTCTAATTTTTATGTTGATATTTATGATGTATTATTGGTAGTTTTGTTGGTTGTTTTCATGATTAGTTATATTGAATAACATTTACATATGATTACACCATGTTCTATGATCACTTTTATTGTAATTACATTTGTATATTATTTTCAATATAATAGTTTATTAGAATTTATATATTTTGAGTATTTGATTTGTTATAATATTAGACTAACTAAATTTTATTTGATGAAGGTGGTTGTAAGACTATTACTCCCTTGAATGTGTTGCGAAAAGAGAGTATCATCAAAGAGGACGTGCAAGTATCAACAATGAGGATAAGGATAATTGAACCAAACCCATATACACACATGCATATGTACTATTACTTTTTGAGATGGAATTATTTGTTCTTGGTTTTATGTGAATATGTCAAGTTATTATTTTTCATTAGTTGTTTCTTTGGTAATATTGTATGACTACATTGACTTTGAAATCATTACTAACTCATTTGGAATGGGTGATCTTATTAGTTAAATTATTTATTTTTGTTGATGTACATAGTAGTGTGAACCATTTTTGAACCTTATTTCAAGATAAAGTTGGGATGTTTTATTATAATTCTAATGGACCTTGTTATGCATTTTAATCCATAAAGTGTTGGGTGTTTATCATGCTAAGGTTTTTTAACCTATATACTACCTCTTTTGGTGGATAAGGAGAGGAAAATAGGGGAAAATAAACCCAAATTAATTAATTTAATTAAGTTTTTAAGAAACATAGGAAAGTGGGTTTTCATTTTGTAAAAAAAGATCTAATAGATTTATTCCCATGCACTTTTGGAATAAAAAGGATTAGATTATTATGGGAATCTCAAGAATGGAACTAGATTTAAACTATTGCTATGATGTTGGGTTGAATACACCATTTGTAAAAACATAGGGTTTCATATAGCTACCATGATTGAAAATAGGGTTAACAAGTAGAAGTTAAAGGAAAATCAAATAGATTATGCATGAAGGAATTATATTTCCATTTTGTTGAACTCATAGAGTTGTAAGAGAATTACTAGGTCATAAAAAATATGGAGAAAAGGAGAAAATTATAATAAGTATAAGAAATAGAAAGGAATTGAGGGATGAACAAGGAATAAATTGGTTCTTGGCAACAAGGATAGGGAAGATAACAAGACATGAAATTAGAATGGTAGACATTGATATAAACTAGGAAAGTAAATATTTGATTTTATAAAAAAAAATGTATGGGTTTTTACTTTATAATTTTAGATATGTTTGAAAGACAAATAATAAATGTTTGACCTAGGTTAGTTTATACCCTATATGATTGTATTTACTAGTAGATCTCCTTGTAAAAATAAATCCTTCATATTTGTAGATCTAGGGATGGAATTTGGTTGGACTTGTTTCATTATGATAAAATTCATGGTATGTCTTGGACACAAATACTTTTTACATACTTTAGAGGAATTGGTTGGATAATCCTGTGTTTTTCAGATATAAACCAAAATAAATAAAATAAATTTGAATACATCTTGATAGAAGTTATAAATATAAACCCATGTAAGCTTTCATGATGTAAATGAACAATAAAATATTACAATGTTATTCTCATATAATTATAGAGTATGTGATAAAACTACTTCAAAGAATTAGGTGGATTATTAGTTATGAAACATATAACTTCATCTTGTTTTCTTATTTAGTCTTATGCAAATATATTCAAGCTATGAGGCAACCTATGCCAGTATTATTAGTTTCCTCTTTAAATAAAAATAAATCTACATACATACATACATACATACATAAATACATACATACATACATACATACATACATACATACATACATACATACATACATACATAAATACATACATACATACATACATACATACATAAATAAATAAATACATACATACATACATACATACATACATACATACATACATACATACATACATACATACATACATAAATACATACATGAATACATACATATTTGCACATATGACCATGTGTAAATACGTGATCATATTCACGGTGAGCTCATTGAGTTTTGAAACTTAATTTAGTTTTATGCACAAATATGTATTCACGCTATCACTATAATATCTAACCTGAGCATAGTATGGATGTTGGTTATAATGGGAAATTATAAGTGTAAAATTATATATATATATTGATAGCATTTGTTGATTAGGATTATTGTCCATTGGTTGAACAAATAGTTAATAGGATATTGAACAAGTAAACTTGTGAAATCTATTCTATTTATACTAAATTCATATTTACAGATGTATTATTTGTAATGGTTATATATATATATATATATATATATATATATATATATATATATATATATATATATATATATATATATATATATATATATATATATATATACAAAAAATCTTGTTTTTGAAATGTATTTAAGTTGTAATCTTATACTAATTAACATATGAGATTCTCATGTAATAAGGAAAATGAAGGAATAATTTAGAATGGAAAAGTTATCACTGAAATATATAAATAACTTAAGATACATTATTTCTATGTGATGAGTTATCTAGAGACTCATTTGGCTTATATTGCTAATCTTCTTGGATACTATCAGGTTTTATATGATTTAAGAATTATAAAGAAAGATATGTTGAAAATGATATAGTGCCTTAAAAATGGGATTCTTGTTTCATCACCTGTATAAATTTTTGGTGTTTATGTGGACTAACTTTTACATGAATTTCATGAGTTTGAAACAATGAGATTGTTAAGAGATGATTGTTATTCCCTTTATTACATAATTGCCTAGATTTATTATATATTGAAACCTATATTTATTATGACATGATTCAATATGAGGAATCATTTGGCATGATTCATTTGTTATCAGGAGTTAGATATATGAGGGAGATACCTTGGGAATTATATATCTACCCTTAATATCATCTAATATTTTTGATTCATTAGTAGAGAGTTTGTGTGAAGTGAATTGACTCAGATCCATAGGAGATCTAATTTATATACCAAAAACTTTGTCCAATCTAATGTTATAGCAACAGCTTTGTCATTCCACTATAATTTCTAGTTCACATGTATTTTATAATGTTATATTTGATAGAGAATTGGTTTTCATTGTTTATGTGATTGTTGCATGTATTAATGATTACAGACACATGGGTTTCGATATATATATATATATATATATATATATATATATATATATATATATATATATATATATATATATATATATATATATATATATATATATATATGTATGTATGTATGTATGTATGTATGTATGTATGTATGTATGTATGTATGTATGTATGTATGTATGTATGTATGTATGTATGTATGTATGTATGTATGTATGTATGTATGTATGTATATGTATATATATACTATTGTTACCTACCCTTTCATGAAAGGAAGGGACATACCCATTAGAGAGATGTGTGAAAGTTTGATAGTTTGTGGCTATAGGTAAGGCACTTGGATGATTCTATCCCTCTGTTCAACTATTCAAACATTTTAGATCATATTCATGGCTATATATATGGATCAATGATCTATTTGTGAGGCTCATTTGTATTAATGTACATGATGTATATCCGACTTTGTATTGAAATATAATATTAGTACATTATTGTTTTATGGTTATTTACTAAAACAATGGATATGAGATTTGTAATTAATTCTAAATATTTTAATAACAGTGGTTGTATGCTTATTTATAGCTATATTATGGATTATATCAGTGATTTAATGTACTTGATTCTTTCCACTATTAATTTTATTATAAATATTTATTTTATAATATGTTATAGGCTATTTGAAAACTAAATGGATCATTTTATTAACTAGTGGGTTTATACATTTCTATATTTATTACATTTGATACATTTATTAGTCAAACAATTATTTTACAAATAGTTATGGATGATTTTATAAGCAAACCATATGAACTTAAAAAAATAATTGGTGTAAATTTTGATTAACCCATATGGGGTTCTAAAAATCTAGGGATACACCTAGGTTACATGAAAAATAATATAAGAAGGAAATGAAAAAGCATAGCTACATAAAACCCTAGTTGATAGAGAACTCTAAGAATCATATTTATATGAATTGGGTTCACTAGATATTTAACCTTAAAATGTAGATGTGGAAAATCTAGGGTTATAGAGGTAGAGATATCCTAGGGCACATGGATGGTAGACTATCTATAAACTAGGAAAATTAAAAAAATTAAGATAAAACATGTACTAAAATCATTATGTTGAGATGTTAAATATAGAATGTAAAACTATGTTAGGTATTGTAATGATAAATAAAATAAGATACTTATCTTATTCTAATTCTATTATAGATCCAGATCTGGAATAAGTAGAAAGTGGACTATATATATTTTATAACAATCACCTAACTTTGTAAATTTGACCTCTATAGCTTTAGACACTTGTGTCGACCTGGGATAGTTGCATCAACACTAATGTTTGACTTGAAAATAGGTGTCCAATATGGAATACCTACTAAAACTAGATGTGACCATGTGGATTATGTTAAGTTATGTGTTTCCTTCTCTCTGGTATATTCTGATCTAGGTCCTGGACCATTACTCGCTACCAAATAGAAAAAACATAATTCTTCAACTTCATAGTGGCTATGGGAAAAATGGGTTAGTGGGCACACGGTGTAAAGCTACCCCAAAGATCCTTCTATCAATGAGTGTTGCTTACATAACCAATAATCTTAGGAGGGTTTCATACTTATGTATTTCTCCTGTACATGTTGGATTTTATGTGGATCATGGAATGTGTGATAACCAAGCACAACAAGGACCTAGCTTGTAGTTTAGAAAATATAGTCATCTCTTTTTTGGTAATTCATACCTATAAATATGTTATCCTTATGATTGATATAGAAATATGAAAAACTAAATAAATTTTTACTCACTTGAGTGATTGATAGAATTCTTTTGGCAAAGTTACCTTGTGAGTTTCTAGGTATTTCTAGGTCTTTTATAGATTAGGAATGAATGAGGGTTGATCTTGTGTTTATACCAATCTCTTTGGAGAATATATCACATTAAATTATTTATCCTAACCTTTAGGATACATTTTATTTAAATATTGGATGACTTTAGGGCACTTGACACTTGGATTGGAATATAACACTTATGTCAACGTATGTGTTTGACTAAGACATAAGTGTCTAGGTAGTTATAAAATATGTGCAAGTCCAAAACATGTAGAGGGCAAGGTAGAAGGCCTGTATCATTAAAATGACATTAGTCAAACAAAGAGATAAGCAATAAGGTATATACAAATAGTTTATGTGATACATTTGACAATGTGAAAGATATATAAGATAAAGGTAAATCCATGATATGTATTTTATAAGTGTACAAGACCAAGGTGCCATATAATTCTTAAATAGTGTCTACAATCCTCTTCCATCCTAGTGCTATAACATGATTTAATTTTACTAGTGACCCATTATATATACTTATTCTAAAAAATCTTAAATATTAGATAATCTAAAAACATCAAAAGATTAGGGAAATATAAAACATTAGATAATCCAAAAAAACTATAAAAATAGAAAATCCAAAAAATACCAAAAAAGAGATATAAAGCCACAAAATCCAAAAATAGTCTTGTCCTAAATCTGGTCATTTGAATGTGTTGTAACTTTTCAATTCAATAATTCTATATTTTTTGAGATGTGTCCTTCCAAAATATATCTCCTTGCATGTATCCTTTCCTAGGGCACCGTCTAGTTATTTGTATCTTTGAGCATTCACATGTGGATTTTGACTTAATTAATGACAAGATGGTTTCTATTGATATTGTTTTCAAGTTTGTTTGTGTTTGCTTTCTTGATTATTTGTTTAATTTTCCTATTGTACCTTGAATCATTCCATATGTGTATGACAATATTATCATCATGGTTTTTACATATCATGGTACCTCCTATCAATCATTTTTAATTGAGTCCATACTTAGACATATGATGCATTTTTCCATATCATTGTGCATTTGTCATTTGTCTATTAGATTGGGGGTTAGTCCTTATGAACATTATGACTAGGTCATAACAATGTTTAATATCATGTTACACACTTTCTTGTATAATATCAAAAATCAAGTTATAAATCTAATATAGAGGTGCACTAAAATAACAATATAATGCCTTTCAAAATATATCCATCTCTTAATCATCTATTTTCAATTTAAATCATCAAATCATGATTTGACCCAATTAGAGTGAAATCATCATTTCTCATCACGTTCATCCTTTATTAGGACAACTACATCAACATGAGATCTCTATGGACCATGTAGGCAACACTCAGTCACTAGGAGTTTCTAAGATTAACTCATCCATTCTTTTTTTTTTTCATTCTCATTCCCATTTCCATTCATCTCTCAACATCCTTTTCTTATAAGTAATAATCATCCTCATAACTTAAGTGTGTGAATATCATTTTACCATAACTTGATCCAATTTAATCTAGTTCATTCATTCTTCAATCATTATTGCATCTTATAGGGCACCCTCATATGTCCAATTTCTTATGGCTACTTCATCCTTTGAATAGATATGTTACCATCCACACATTTGTTTACATCAATCTATTACTTTAATATCATCCATCAATGTGATAATACCATCCTTAATCCATGTAATTAGTTAAGTCCTTGATCTATGTTTGTTAATAAATGAATCTATCAGTTAGTCATCCATCCATCTAATACATGCTCATATATTTTGCCCTATTTAGAGAAAGTTAAATGTGTAGCTTTTTGACATGATAGATCATTCCCATTCCATGTTTTTAACTTTTTGGAATTTCTCACTCAAAAATATACCATATTTAGGGGCAAATCAATGTGTGTAACTTATCTCAAGATGCATCCTTCCCAAATCTGCAATGCTTGGGTCAAATCAATTCATCATCATTAGAAATCAAATCGTGTAAGCATTATCTCTAGTGGCTTAACCTTATCCATGGGTTAGTCTCATATTTTTCATCATCATCTACTCTCCAATCATCACCAAATCCTACAACATGAACCCTCTTTCCTCATCACCCACCCCTTGATCTTTTTATGCAATCTTTATATCCTTTCCTCTCTTTTTTAAGAGCCCATTCATGTCATTCATCCCTATATTCCCTATCGATGGGGCATTATCCATCACATTATTTCATCTGTCATCATCTAATTTATATCCACCTTGTTTTTTGGATTATTCTTTCTTTGAAAAACCATTACTCCACCCATCATGTTTTGCAATGCCCTTTTAAAGAGGGGCAAATTTTAGACACTCAATACTAGACATTCTATGATGATTTTAACTATCACTTTATTTACACTAAAATTACCATAAAATCATCAAATTAATCTTTTATCTACCCTAATTTCCATATCCAAATCATTATTCATCCCCCTAACCAATTAACTATTTCTTCCATCACCATGTCTAATTACACAAAAATTATATCACATAACATTATTTAATTAACCCATATTAATTAGTGTATGTAATAAAATATGCTCTCCCCACTAATTTTAATAATTCTTGCTACTTTGACCTAATTCCTATATTTCCTAGCCAAAATAGCTATTGGTCTAACACCCATAACCCATTCCTATATCCCACACAACCTTTATCCTATCTTAAGATCAATTAATTCACTCACTAATAAAACCCCCATCACCTACTAACCTACTCCCTAATACTATTAGCCAATTTTAAAATTTAAAAATATCCTAACTACCCATCCACCACCCTACACTAGCCTTCCCTAAACCCCTAAAACCTATAGAGAGATTTCTATAATTGGAGAATTCTAGAAATCTCTCCAATTTAACCCTTTTCCCTCTAGAATCTTCCTATTCTAGAGGTTTCCATGGAATTAAAAATTCAATAAAAATCCTTCTACCATAGATCTTGATGGCCCATATTTAAACTTGGACCATAAATTTCCACCTCCATAAGCTTATAAAAATAAACCAACTCTCCTTGCTCAAGGCTAGTGAAGAAGTGAATGAAAATTTTGTAAGTAAACCATTTATCACTCTCATCAAGCATCTATATTAGCACTCAAACACTCACCAAGCCACTATCCATATCCATAATATGTTGGAAGCCTTTGTCAATCACCTTCAAGTAATCCAATAATCAAATTTTCAAGCTCAATCACATTATATCAAATCTTGGATGGGAGCCATGAGAAGGTAAAAGTGATGGTAAGCAAGCTCTATCAATTTTGATTTACTTTCTGTATCCTTTCCTATTGGTGTCATTGATTTTGGGTGCATATTGTTGTTTTTCAATATTTTGAAGAACCCCAAATTGGTGCACATTTAGATAATCTTATGCTAACTAGAAAATCCATGGAATGTAGAATATCCCTATTTTCATAAATCAATAAATCCAATAAATCCTCACATCACTCCATCACATACCTAAATCCAAAAGTCTTACACAATCCCCAAGTTAATATCCACCAAATCCAAGGCATGGGGACCAAAATATTACCAAGCCCATTCCTCACCTTACACACTCAACCCTTAATATTTATTTCCCAACCTCCCTCATTTATGAGGATGAGGACCAATCCTCATCCATTGATCTTCAATCTCATCAAATGGTCTACATCATTCATTAAACTCTATAAATTGAGGGGCCACCCTCCATTTTCAACAAGCTTATTCATGAAATAAAATGTGGATAATTTGTGAATCAAAACTTCAACTCACCTCCTCACCCATTAAACCTAAATGTCCATTTCACAAAGGGAGGTGGTGCCAAATTGTCTACAAATCTTGATAAACCTTTGTAGGTACATCCATTTGAGTACAATCCAATCGAAGTGAGGAGCATAATTTATCTTGGGTAAGATCAATATATATATTTATTTAATCGTTCCTCTCTTTTATAACTCTTCCAAGATATCTGATTGTTGAACTTTGCTTAATAACTTCTATGTAATTTTGTTGAGGTCTTACTAAACAATTTTATTTTAATACATATAACACCATTTCAACCAAAATATCTTTATAATTACAATTCAAAGCATATGTAAAATAAAGGTTAAGGGCTTGTAGGTCAAGAGCCCTAGATGATTTTTTACACCAAAAATCAATGGAAAAAATAAAAGACTCAACTTCCATAAAATAATATTTGTCAAACATATAATGATAGTGCTTACACAACCTATGTAAACCTTTAACATCGCACATTGTGGTATGTTTTTCTAGGGGCATTTTTTATTTTCCTACTTGATGGGTTTGTTAAATTTGCAAAAATCTAGATTGCAAACAAATGTATGGTAATTGTTAACAGTATTGTCATTAAGGGGATTATCTTGCTAGTATGTTCAAATTTTAATGTGACTTGTTTAAATTATTAAGTGTTGCTTTTGAATCAATCAATAATATTTTAATTGTACAAGTTTAAATAGGTTGGTAAGATATTTGTGTACTTATATCTATGTATTGCTTATTTATAAATCATGTAAGAGCATTTGGTTTTAGACTGTAGAATATTGGTAGAAATTTCACCTAATGTTGTAATAAACACAATGGTGTGGATATAAGTAAATGGCTTGAAATTGGTTCATGGGGAATAAAGAAGAGGGAATGAAAATAAATATGTAATGAAGGGTGTGTAATGCAAGTGCAAAAATAAAAAGAAAATATATTTTACTTAGAGAAAATATTAATTAATTGTGATAATTCTTGAAAATTATCAAATCTTTCATTCAATAATTTGTGGGGATGTGTATGTCTAAAATATGAAAACAACAAAAATATAGTATCCTAATTTAAATTGGTAAATTATAAAAAAACATTGATTATCACAACTATACAACTTAGTGGCAGAAACAAATTAACCATGACATATAAAAGTAGTAAGCAAAGGTTGATGATGGCCTATGATAGTATGTAAGTTTTTTTCTCATTAAAATTTATAGATTATTATATGAACATAGAATTTTAAGACACTCAATCGGAGCTAACACATATCACTTCCATAATATTTGTCTAACTATTAATGATTGTCATCAAAAAAATTACATGCAATGGAGTCAAGTGACATAACCAATAATAGGGAATGCACCCTAAAGACGCAAAAAAGAATTCAAGAAATGTGATTTCATGGAAATCACATGTATAAAATTTTAAAAAATACAAGAAGTTTATTGAAAACACCATTGGAGATATTAAAGTAGACACTATTAGTTAGAATTAACATAGACTCTTAAATATTAAAAGTGTTCTCCAATACTACTCCAAAATACTGTTTAGAACAAGGTAAGGACATCCATCAAACCAATGAACTAATTTTTTTTTTAATATTATAACTTGAAATAATCTAATAGACAAATTTACAAAGTTGTGAGCACACTCAACATAGAATAAAAACATTTTTTTAAAGAATGTCTTAATTAAATATGCACAAAATAAATTTTACAAAGAGTTTTTTAAGCTCATCAAACCATTGAAGTAACATGGATCATACCCTAACTAAAGGGATAAACACAAATCGAATTTTAAATATCTTTTGTTTATCTTCCTGCAATAGTGGGTGCCTCCATTGTAATTGGTATATTGTTAAAACACTATATCAACAATGACATAAGCGCCAAAATTTACATGACGTAATGGTCATTTAATGGTTGTCTAATTATTGTGCAAATGGTGGGTTCTTTCGGGAAAAATCACTTCTCTACCACATTTGTTGATTATTTATTTTCTATTTTAATGATTTTTTTTTTTTTTTCGAATATTAATCTTTTCTATATTTTGGATTTAAAGAACTATTAAAGAAAACCAGGGCTCACAGTGCCAAGTCTTTATGGGAAGAATGATTGGTTGTGTTCTATTTACATACCATGAAATAGATGTGGATAATAATGCATCAAAGGTGGCTCTGTTTGAATTTGTCAATAAAGTATGTCCGAATTTTTGAATCTCAGATTTGACCCAAGCTATCACATTTATCTGGATCCACTTTCCTATATACAAAACATAAACCAAATTATTAGAAAAACACCAGCCACTGTGTAAATTATTTTATCCATACAAAATTAAGGGAATAGAAACATTTATTTCTGTATAAAAAATATCTGGCCATTAAAAAAGAAACATTGTCACGAATAATTATATATAAATTACTTATCAATAACCATAATACTGTGCATAAATGTTATGTATGTCGTAACATAATTGGTTGACATTCGGATGCAGATCTCCATAAATCCTCCATCAAGGTAAACTTTCAAGTGTAGTGTAGTGAATTATGACTAAGTACATCTCATACATTACAAACCACCTTTAACAAGAGTGCTAAGATGCCGATCACATCTTGTACATAAATAAGTGGGGTAATCCATCTTATCTTACAAGACATATGCCACATTAAAATTTGATTGATCGAGACTCCAACTTGCAAGTGCCACTAAATTCACCTTTGAACCAAGTTTTCTTTGGCATCAAACCATGGCTTTGGTACTAGATCCTATGGTAATAGAAACTTAAACATCAATTTTAATAACAAGATTCATAAATTCCCGCGTACTACTAGCCCATGACATCAACCAAATACTTTTCAGAAGCCCATAAGTATGTTAAAGGTGTTACAGGTAGGAATAGCAAAAACCAAATGGACAAGATCAACTTACTTGCTGAGAAAATAAAATAGACCGGAAAGGATGAATTTTGCATCCACAAGAAACAATGCAACAAGGACCAATCCGACGAATCGAACAGAGTCAAACATTCTAAAACTTTTAGTCGAAGAATAGATAATAGTGATAACATCAATTTACGAAGCGGATTAGATCCAAAACATCACGAAAAACAAAAGGTAAAATTGAAGAATATTATGAATCAAAGTTATATAAATGCATTTGCATGAATAGTGAAAAAATAGGGAGGAAACATACCAAGCCCAAGAAAAGATAGAAATAGCATAGCCCCAGCAACCACAATTAACGTGACTCGCCTATATGAAATTCCCAACCTTTTAGCCACAATGCAAGTCTAAGAGGAAAAAAAATGATTGGCATTATAACCTTCCCAAATGAGGGCATCCAGATGTGAGGGGATATAACTATTCACTCTATGAAATAACTTAGAGACGATGCAACAAGGGTCATTTACATAGTGTCAAGAACATCTTATATGTTCTGAGAATTTTCTTATGTTTTGGACACCAGACTATTAACTTTAGTATTCAAATTTTTATTCAAATCATCAATCCTTTAATGTTCGCTCACAGGGAGAAATATTTTATCCACGCCTACATTTTTGGCAAGGGCTAGATATAAACATTTCTAAGGTTTTGAACTATAACTTAGACTTATTGATAAGATAATCTAATGTATGATATATGTTGCAATGAAAGTTATATTTTCCAACATAAAGCAAGACACTTCCATCTCTGCAGCTCCATAAAAGAGCATTCAAAAAAATTCATGACCCTGAAGGATGATGATCAAGTATTAGTCAGAGAAGTGGACAAACTTCAAGGGCCAACACACTAGGAAAAGAGAGGAATTCAACCAATACAATTCAGGGATAAAGAAAAAAAGTATATGTGATACTGACATGCCTAAGCAACCACCTTATCCTAGAAGATAATAAAATCCTTTTCATTCAGCGTTAGTCAAAATAATTAACTTTCACTTTCAGCAATAAGAGCCAACATCAATATCCCAAAGAAAAAAATACTATAAAACCAATATCACTTCGGCTCAGGGAAAACATGAAGGAGTGGAAAATTTGATCTTAGTTGACAAATCTTTCCAATTAATAAAATAAAAAATATAAGTCATATATTTTATTATTTGATAAAAATATAAAAAATTATTATTGATACTTGTCACTTGTCAATTTAATCTTAGTAATCTATTTAATTGCATTTTATATAAAATTCAACTATAAAATCTAATTTTTAAGAAATTGATTTAAAAAAAACCAATTGCCAAAAAATAACCCATAAATTCTTTCTTGCTCCACTGAACAACATAAAACATTTGTCAAGCAAAAGCTTATAACAAACAAAGAATACAAGAACCACCAAACATTTGATTCTTTCATTTCCATATTTTAAAAAGATGGGAAAAAATTCATACATTATCTCATATGTAAAAATTATGAGAATAAGTAAAATGGTTTAGATCTTCTTGTGAATTTTAACATTCACCCTCCATCCACAACAATAATGATAGGAGAACAACATCAACAATGCAAACCCAAAGGCAATAAACCACAAAACACCAATCATGAATAACAGAACACCTATAATGTGACTTGTTTGAAAGGCACAACAATCAAAATAAATTATACATAGTAAAAATGTCTATCTTAAAAAACCTTTATCACAACTAAGCATCTGTACAAACTAGTAGATAGTTTGGAGCAAGTGGATTGATCATCTACTGCAAAATTTAATTAAATAATTAAAACAAAGCCATAATGATTGCACTAAGTACCAAAATGATTATTATGACAACACCGAATTACTTTGATTAGTGTAAAGTTCCTAATAACAGGTAAGTATTTCATCCAACCAGTGTCCATGAAATATTAATTTTCAATGTCTGCTAAACAACTTGCAAGTCTCAGTTATAAAATAGTTACATATTTTTTGACACGCATCAATACCATTTGATTGTAGAGAAAAACAAGTATTAATTTTGAGTTAAATTAAATTGAAGTCAATATTGTACTTAGACTATAATTGAAAGATAAAGATAGTAGTAGTAGTAGTAGTAGTAGTAGTAGTAGTAGTAGTAGTAGTAGTAGTAAATTATAAAAATGCGTGTAATAATAATAATAATAATAATAATAATAATAATAATAATAATAATAATAATAATAATAATAATAATAATAATAATAATAATAATAATAATAATAATTAGCATCTCTTTCAAAAAAAATTATTGTATAACATTTTTAATTTATCTATTTTTAAAATTATTAAAAACTTATTAAGAATAAATGATTGATAGCGAAAGTTCATGTATTGAGAAGTTTATCATTATGACTTGTTTGACATGCCTCGATTTCTTTTTTCCCAGAATATTGTAGGGATTACATGCATTTTTATAATTTATTATATATTAAAATTATATATAATAAATTAAAAAATGCACACAATAATAAATGATAACTCTGACCATGTAACAAGTAAGGGTGACATTTTTAATCCTAGAAATGCTACCTTGATGCCAAATAAACCCATGCATGAGAGTCGCCTCATCGAGGATCGAAAGCCTAGCAATAGTATAAATCATGCCAATGGTTAAACTATAGAATTGTCAATGAGTGTGACAAGAGTTTTGACATATAGGTT
Organism: Torreya grandis; assembly: GCA_037957365.1. Lineage (NCBI taxonomy): Eukaryota > Viridiplantae > Streptophyta > Pinopsida > Cupressales > Taxaceae > Torreya > Torreya grandis. Next base: position 1,426,501 of record JARHVA010002628.1, read on the forward strand.
GTTCATATTATGTAGATTGCTTTGTTACTCCAAAGGTCAATGATTCATATCTAAAGCAAAATGATATGCTTTTGGGATGATTAGAAATAAAGTTCAATAATAACATCAATCATGAAATATTTGTATATGTATTTTATCTTTTCAAAAGTATTGGAAAGGGAATATTACTAACCAATCCAAGAATCTACATTTGCAAGATGACTACACATGTCAAAATTTAAAGTTTATGTCTTGATTGTCTTAACAGAAAAATATTTTCAGAGATTTTTCAAATAAAAATCATTTGATTTTTGTGATAAAAAGAACCATGTGTTAATTTAGACAAGTTTAACAATAATTAGACAAACCCAATTAAATTCGAAATTTTATATGATAGATTCCAAAAGTTTAGGAAGATAGATGTGCAATGTTTAGTGACATGTCAAATCTATCAATAGAATTTGAAGCTACTACTAAACTATTTCAATTACCTAATAAATATTTGAAATATGGATCATTTCAATAAAAACAAATTTTAAATATATAATAATTTCTTTAAAATTATAAATAATATATCACGTATAAATTTATATGAATCTAAAACTATTAAAAATATTTTATTATTATTTAAAACTTCACTTATGCCACCCCTCCACCGTAACTTGCACCTCTGAGGAAACTGCTAGTCTAAAAGATTATATGGTATCCCGGATCTAAAGAAAATTATAATTGAAAGAACGTTATAATCAGAACTATGATAATTAAATAAGTTTCCAAAGGAGTTGGTGGAATGTCATACATACCGTTGAACTAAAGGTCAATTAAGGGCAATAAAAGTTGGAAAAAGTTATAAAATATCAGGATAAAAGATCAAAGAACACCAACAATTCGTCAACTCCGCATGGGAAAACGTGGTGACGTCCACCTAATTTCACCGCTATCTCCAGCACTCGTTTTCACTCCATATTCGAACCAAACCTACCTCTTGCTATCTTCGATATCTTTAGTATTTTAAATAATCTGAAGAATACTTATTAAATATATGCCCATTTCCATCGATAATGTTGTGTGCCAATGCTAACATATATACAGTGCGCAGCAGTTCAAATAATTCAACAAGAATCGAAAAGAGAAAATTTAGAATGTTCTTCTCTTAGAAAAGGATAGTTTGTTTTCTTCTATCAAGAAACAAGTTCCAAATTAAAAAAATGTCCCATTGGCAGCTGCGTAGATTATAAGTTTGTCTGTGGGTGACGATACTGACTTGCTATCGTATTTTGGTGCATTTGGTGGTTCATGCGTCGTATTGCCATTACAATTTACAACCCAAAAACAATAGAAGAAACACAAGATCTTTGTGAGCAGAGATTTTTATTTCTGGAATGAAATAAATGGCATTAGCCGCCTCCATGACATTTATGGAATTAATAAACTGCGAGGTTTCAAACGTTTGCACAGTTCAGAGTCAGTTTATACCTGTCAACTTTCAATTATTTAGCGGGAGGTATCTTTATGACGTCAAAAGAAACATTCCACCACAGCGAGCTCATAAAAATCAATAGCGAAATGAATATAGCAAGGTAAAAAAATTATTTGCGTCTCTGTTTTCTACAACCAGACATTTAATTTTAATTAATTTTTAAGTAATAAATTTTTATCCTCGCCCATTCCTTTTCGATCCGGTGAAATGAAGACAGAAAAGTGGAAAATTGCCTGAGCGGCGAGCAGTTATAATCTAGATAAATGTGCGACGCATTTGATTTCGATTTGACGGTGTGAGATAAATGGAAAGCACATTAAAATGAATATATCAAATTGATTCATGATATTGATTGATCACGTACCTAAATTTGTGAGCCTTTAGATGAATAATTGAGACCGCACCAAACTCTACGACATGATTGTTTGTCTCCTGTATTGGATGGTATAGATTAGCATACGATTTTCCATTTATTTATTTCTCTTGCATTTTTTTTATTTATAGCCCTTGTTTACCTTTTAAGTGTCATTTTTTTTTTAATTTTTTTTTTTAATTCAAAGGTATTCTCAATTTTAATTGGGATATTTTGATTTTATTTAATAATTTTTGTTGTGGTAAATGGAGACGAGATTGATCTTGTGGGGTTGTCGATAAAACCCACACACCGAATAGTTTTGAAAATCTGAACGATAAAACTTAATCTCAAAACTTAAATAAAACGAATCTAAAACCCTTAACCATATTACTAGCTCTCCTAATACCATCTTTAATTTATTATTCTTAACTTACCACCTAATAAAATTCTTCATTTTTATAGCTCTTCACAATCTTTCATTTAAATATCACTTTTTTAGCATCCAATGACATTATCGATTAGGGTGTAGATTCTCATTATAGATTAAATACTTCTTCTTATGAACATAACCTTGTCAATATCCATAGAGCACTTTTGCACCGATGTATCGTGTGTATGTTAGGTTTAAAATAGTTTTCTACCTTTTTTTTCTTTTTGTGTGGATCTTCTTATTAGAGATTTATTTTAGATTTATATTCAATATGCAATAATAAAGAATTATATGAATTTGATTATTTTTAACTCAGGGTCATTTTATTTTGAGAAATTAAATATTAATAAAATATAAATAAAATTTAAGTTATATAAATTGGAGATGATTATTATCACACAAAACTATACTAACATTGTATATTATTTTAGATATTCAATATAAGTTTATAATACACCACAAAGGATTCACTATGATTTTATCATACAAAAAAGGGATGCATCCAACTATATTTTTTCATATAAATAGACATTAATGCCCAATCTTACCCTACTTTACCCATAAATATATGATTTCATTGTCTATATATTTCTTATTTTAGATTTAACAATAAAATATTAAACTATTCATAACTAATTTATATCTACAGAATATACATAATTTGAATGTATAATGCAATAATTTACAAAATTTGAAATGAGCTATAAATAATAAATTGAAAAGTAAATATGTAAACCTAACTCAAATATAATTTATGCTTATTATGTAGGCTATCTATTGATAGAAACTGATTGTAATGACTCCTAAAATTTACTGGGAGAAGGCCACACTAGGAGAATAGGGATTCACTCTAACCTTGCCTCTTTATTATGGCCACGTCATGTTTGACTGTTTGATCTATTTTTCTATTAGAGCACCAACAACTATATAATAAAGTTTATTGATCATCTACATCTGTAGATTTGATGCATGGAAGACCTACAAAACTAAAATCCTAGTTCCTACACAATAAACCAATTTGAGAACAAATAAAAATAAGGGAATCTAGAAAGGTGAATATCTGAGTTATTAGCAAAAACTCCACATGATCTAAGTGATGCCTACATATCCCAAAAGTGCCACAAGCTGTTGTAGTTCACTGTTCTAGAGTGAGTGTATGAATGTTGATATTTTTATATATGAATGCAACTAGATATACTAACTTAAATGCTTGAAAATGAATTATGTTCTTCTGCAATTAAAAAAATTCAAACTTCACCTATGACTATAAGAGTAAATGCAAATTTGAATTGGAATGATTAGTTCTCTTTTGCTCATTGTACAATATAATTAACAAGTGATTTCTAGATTATCTTTAATGACCTTGATGTGATTATATGGAGGAATATTTAGAATATATTCATTAACTAAACATGATAAAAATGAGAGAGAGATAATATGGAATGTCTCAAAATTGGAAAAGATATGGTTAATGTACAAGAGACAAGGCCACATTAGTGGAAAATGCCAAGTTATGACCTTGTCTACCTAGTACGGTCTTGTTCCAAAAAGACATATACTATTATGGTTTTTCATATAGGAATTTGTAAGATAAATATGGATGATTAGATGATGTTTGTATTGATTTCAATGTAGTAAATGGAATAGTTAATGATTATTTAGATATTTTAAGTTAATGGAATGGTGAATAGGCCAAATGTAGACAAATATGTCAATATTAAACATTGCCAAGCACTTAATGATTAAATTTATGTGTCTACATTTTCTCCTTCTTTATTTTAGTCATGAAATGAAGCAAACTTACTAGATTAAAGGAGATGCAAATCTAAGTATGTATACACACATTATATTTTGATGTAAATCTTCATTATTCAAGAAGTCTCAATGCAAAAGTTGTAAGAATGCCATTTAAAATAGTTACTACCCAAATTTTAAAATCTTAGGCTTGATATTTAAAATTTAAAAAGATGAAAAGGAAAGGATACACCTGAAAGAATATGCAATCTTATATCCTTGTAACTTAAAAGTGGTTAAGTGGGTTCCCCCTTGTTGAGGCATTTGAAGAAATGTTGAATCTATGGTGAATTGAAAGTGATCAATTCTATATTTGAAAACCTTCAAAATCCCTTGAGGTATAAATATTATATGCTCCAATTCTCATAGATCACTATTCTACAATAAATAAAGGATGAAACCACCAAATGTGGCTCATTTCATTGCACCATAGACATTGAGTGTCACTAGACTAAAATGTGGTATGAAAAGAGGGTGGAACCATAAAATGTGGATCATAAAGTGTAACAATAGACTTTGAGTGTTGTTAAAATAAACATGACCCACTTTCAAAATGAGACGAATCACACCATTAAAAATAGATCTAGATTATATTTAGAAATTTAGAATTTTTTTAAAAATTGAACTTTGAAATTCACCATGTAGAAACATGAATATGAATGAATACCATGATCCCTATATCTATATTGAATCTATATTGAATGCCATTTAAACTTGGACATTATTTGAAACCTGTAACTTATGACTATTTTTGGACATGCACATACATCAAATACATCTGAATATGTATTAAAATAACTATTGGAATGAGTGCACATGCATGTCACATGCACCCATAATATAAAAATTACGAATCATTTCATAGTCTATCATAATTTTTTATGGACTTGAATTCTCAAGACAAACCCATTGTGATGTCTCCATTTCGAGATCTCAAAGTCACTAATCTCAAATGATAACTGTATAATATGTGAAAATTGTATCATATAGTATAATATCAATATTTTAAATGTATTATATCATAGTATTGAATATTGCTTTGAATTTCATATTAAACATGTTTTAGATAGATATAACATTGAAGCACATAAGCAAGATGTGTAGCTATGAATGATCAAAAAAATATTACTAATATAAAATAAAATTAATACATGATATTAATCATGGTCATAATAGGAAATAATGAACATACAAGTACTGTAATAAAATCTAATGGAATTCGAATAGAATTTTAGACAGAAGGCCTAAAGGCCACATATAAGGGACATGTGAATGTCTCATAAACACACAAGGCCAAGATTTTCACTCATATGGCATGATTATGCCAAGTAAGAACATGTAGATATTGTACACATAAGGCCAAGTACAATGCATAATAAGAAATCAATACCTATCTTATAATGTAGTAAGAATGTTAAAAAAATAATAATAAATGAGGTTAGTTACATCAACCATATGTATCAATGTCATTATTATCAAGTGGCATATCGATGTATGAAAATGTAAAGAATGAGAGATTAGAAACACATGTGTATAATATATAAATTGGCATGGTAGAGAGGTTGTGGATAGATACAACTCATTGAATTATTCACATAGATTGAAAATATTCTCTCGACATAGAAAAGTTGTTGGGTAAAAAAGGAATCCCAACCTCAAAGAACCATGTAGTAGTATGTCTTATATCACACCCAAATACCTTGTGAAAAGTAGTGTGCATTTAAAAAATAAAATATTCTATATACTTAACATGGAATAAAAAACATGTGGAGAGAAGTAAGTTACCAACATAATAAAATGTGTAGAGGCCTTGATTTTTAATTTTTGAAAATATTTGGATTTTTTGAGATTTTTGACATATATTATTGTTTTAGGAATTTTGGTTTTATTTTTGAAAATTTTAAATATTTTAATGTTTTTTTAAAATTTTTGAACTTAAGAGAGTTTATGGTTTTAAGATTCGAGGCTTAAAAAATAGAAGAAATATGAGGGATGCCAACAATCGATAACAAGGTGCTAAAACATTGCATGGAAAGAAAAGAAGGCATAAAAAATGCCTTTAAAGTATGATGATTTAAATCATAATCATGTAGTTTAGGATGTTCATGATTATAATGATAAAGAGACTATGTGTCCTCATGGAAAATGTAGGAATAGATAAATGTGATCATGTAAATGCAATGGATGCCATATAATTATATATAAGAAATAGCAGAAAATGGATTTTCATAAATAATGAGAATTGAAAATGTTGTAAGATATATGTTTTTGATTGCTTGCATCAATTTGGAAATCAAGAGGGTAAATAGCCAAAGTGAATATAAAGGTAATTGATATAAGAATTTTTGGATGAGATATAGAAGAAGTAGCAAAGAAAGTCAAATCAAAGGAGTTTTATACAAAGGAAAATGAAATTAGATAACCAATTAATTGATTAGATTAAATTTCCCATTTATTTGTTACATAGAGTGTATATTCACCCACTTAATTTTGTAATAAACCACCTATTGGAATGAGATGGCATTGTGTTAAGCCATATAAACTCTATGATAGGTGTTGTATTATTCATATAAATCATAAGTGTATTAGATGTATTTATTAGAGTATACTATCATTTTTTATGTAGTGTTGTGGTTATGTTCTCCTTTGAAATGGTGATCATTTTATTTTATATTGTTGAAATGTTAGAGAATTAGTGTAGCTCCCTTTACTCTTTGCCATGATCTTCTAAGGATTACATTGAATTTCTCTAAATTAGGATCAATATAAAATAATACTGAATGTGATTTATTACCAAGAGTGATTGGTAATGTGATCGATCCTATGTAATGCTTTGGTTCTATAGATTTATTGAGATGTTGTGTATCATATCTAATATATTTTAGAAGAGATAGGCTTCATATATTGATGTAAAGCAAGTGATTAACTACAATGTGAATATACTATTTACCATCCACAAGTTTTTAATAATCATTGGTTCTAGATAAGATGAATATTTCTTTGTTGCCTCTTTTTCAACCCTATTTTGAGGAGTAACCTTAGAGATTGAGCCCTTATTAAGAAATTCATTTTTTGAAAATAGTTTTAGCTTGCCTTGGTTGGTGTACCTCTAAATATTTTTCTATTTTTAACTTTAATTTTTTCATGTAAGTTAGGATATGTGATCATTTTAAAAAGATTATTATTTGATTCAATTGATTATCATGTACTATTGAAACTATTTGAAATATTTTTTAGATCTAATTGGTTGGAAATGGGTTTTTATCCCTTACTTTTTATAGAATAAATGTCTTTATATTTTATCACTCCAATAGGTGTAAGCAAATAATTAGATAAGTATTCATATTCATCAATGGGATTGAAATTTAACTCGAACAATTGATCATTTCTAGATATTGTAAATCTTCATCATCAAAATTGTAGTAGTGCTAAATCTAACAAATTTAATCTTTGTATTTTATCATTAATGGTAGTTATGTAATGGGTTATACTACTTTTATAGGAGTTTACACTTTTTGTTCTTATTTGATAGACTCTTCCATATGAGTATAAAATTTAATTTTATTTGTAGCTTCCTTGATTGGTTCCTCTATTTTTTAGTAACATGAGTATCACATGGGGTATCATTGATGTTAATTGATTCACCCATTTAATATGTATGGACTTATGCCATGGGAATTTTTGTTCAAGTGGAATGATAAAGACCTTATCATATTACAATTGTATCATTTTGTAATATTGAAAAGGTGTATCAACAAATGGAATTGTATACTTATGTTTATCATGTAAAAAATTAATGCATCTATGTAATGTAGAAGATATCAATTCAATCATATGATCCAAACTCTGATCCAAGAGTATATTATATTGTAACTAATTAGGAATGACTTGAAAAATAGTGGATATCATTTTAGGGCCTAGTAGAAAATCCAATACGATAGTTCCCAATATTTTTTCAGAGTGTTATCAAAGCCATGAATAGGTTCATATTTTTTAATATTATCCTTATTGAGACCTAGTTTATTTATGAATTCATAATTGTAAATATTTATCCTATAACCATTGCCAATCAATTCACACTTGAATATGTTTCCATATATTTAAATTGAAATGATTATTGGGAGATTTTTATTAGTGATATGTTTGGGAGGTTTACATTCCTTATCAAAAGTGACAGTATTGTCAATATCCTTGAAGGTATTCATGATAAAATCAAATAAAGCTTATTGTATATCCATAGGAAGAGTGTTATCTGGGAACATTGCATATAATATATCCCTATAAGTTGGTGATTTCTGTAATACTTGTATAATATAAATAGTGGTTTAAGTATTATTTAATTGGTCAATAATATCATATCCCTTAGGTTGAGAATTTTTTGTTGAATTACGTGGAAGAGTAACATTTTCACTAGTAGGACTAGGTTGGGATGCTATATTGTGTCCTCCTACTCTAGTTTGAATGGCATGAACATGGAAATATAATATGAGTCATGGTTTAATAATGAGAAAATATTGATGAATAGAGGTAGTTTGAGGGTGAGGAGGAGGAAGCACAAAATGTTACACAAATGATATTTAGTGTCTTATGATAGGAATTAACTCAGATTAGATGTTACAATAATATGTATTAACAGCATGTATGATCTTAGGAGATGGCCTAGGTTGGATTTTCCCACAAGAGGTAGACTCTTCTATGTATCCAAAACCTCTTATTTTAATATTGTGTGAAACATTTATGCATTCTATCCCTTGAATGGTGACAAAAATATATCTTGATAATGGTAATCTTTTGAGATAATTATTCTAGGATGTAACATTTTAATAATTAGAATTTAAATGTGCTTGAGGTATATATCATACATGTTATCTTATTTATTTGATTTATATTTTATCCATGCTCAAAAATAATGAATAACATGTTGAAATGGATTACAATATGTAAAAATGAATCTCATAATAGGATGAAACTTATGAGAGATAATTTCACTTATTGATCCCATTATGAATATAATACAATAAAAAAATCAAGACATAAAGGGTGATATATACAAGGGGTTTAATGATTATATGGGATCTCAAATATACTTTCTTCTTTATATATTAGTGTCAGTGAAATAATTTAGAGCACTATATTTAGATTATAAACCATGCCAATAACACAATATCCCATCTCCAAGGGTAATATGAGAGTAACTTCCCTAGTTGATACACTCCTCTTAAGTACACCATAAATGAAATGTCTCAAAGATTTTACTATGGTATAAAAAGTGGAGCCTAGGTTTCCAATGAACAATGAGGTATGGGGAAACTAAAATCCATGTTTAATGTTATTTAATGGCTTTAGTATTGAGGTGGTAATCATTGTTTAACTCGTAATGATAGTCACTAAGTAGTTTTAAAATTGACAGAATGCAATTTATAGAAACAAGGAGTAAGCAAATCAAAATATCTTAGTGCATATAAATAAACAAATTTCAACATAAGGTCAAAGATAAATGATTCAGTGTTAGATGTTTATCTAAAGTGACAAAAAAAAATTTAGTGCTAGATTAAATCCAAGGTATAGAAAGAATTACTTGTAGTGTTAGACTTATATCCAAAGTCAAATTTTATTTCTTTCAGTGTCAAGAATTTACATAAATTTGTATGAAATCATATGATAAAAATCAAGTAAACAACAAGAAATGTTTTAAATTAAAAAATGGGTTGCCCATAATGTTTAATGTTATTTTTATTTAAAAATAAAATATAATAAAATGCTAAACAAGTGAAAAAAAATTTAGATCTATTAAATATATAGAACCTAAATGTAAAATATATTAATTCACAGAATTTGATATGAGATATAAATAGTAAATTGACATCTATATATGCAATCATAGTACAAATTGAATTTATGTTAGTGCAGGCTGATTGTTGATTGAACCTAACTATAATGGCCCCTGAACTATGTCAAAATTAAATTCATAATTTCACATTTTACTTAAACAAGGATGAAATATGAAGACAATGCTACACTTTATGTTTGTCTATTGATTATGGCCATATCTTAGTTGATAGTAAAATTGATGTTTATGTGCAAGCACGTATGACTATTTTAGAGGGGTTACTAATTATTCGCATGTGTAATTTTGATATGTGGAAGACCTAAAAAACTAAAACCACATATATTGCATAATAGATAAATTGGAGATAAAATACAAATGGGGGATTCAATCAAGTGGAATATTCAAGTTATTCTTAAAAAAATTGGTGTGATTTGAGTGCTACCTACATAGCCCAAAAGGGCTTTAAGCTAATGTAATTATCCCTCATAGAGTGAGCGTTTGAATCTTTATATCAATTGAATACTTGACAATGGGTTCCCTTGAATTCAATAAATAAACTTTAGACTTGGCCTATGACTATTAAAATAAATTGGACACTGAATTGGAAAGATTAATTATCTTTTGCACAATGTGTAGTAGAATTTTTGAGTGATTGCTAGTTATATTTTGAATGACATTAATGTGATTATATAGATTAGTATTTGAAATATTTACATTAACCAAAATTAATAGAAGTGTGGGAGGGGTAGTAAAACATGTATCAAATTTTAAAATTTATAGTTGGAGCATATAGAATAAGGTCATACTAGTGGAAAAGATTGTGCTATGACCCTATTTTCCTATTGAGATCTTGTCCTAGAAGGATAAAGACTTTTGGGATTTTAACAATAGGATTATATAATAAAAATAGGGATGCTTGAATGATGTTTTTAGTTATTTTATGGTAGTAAATGGAATAGAAAATTATTCTTTAGAGATTACAAGTTAACAGAATGTCAAATAGACCAAGTAAGGTTAATGATGTCATGATTAAGCATTATCAAACACTTACTGATAAATTTTTTGAGTTACACTATGTTACATATTAAACATTATTTTCCCACTCTTTCAAAAATAATTATATCAAAATTAACTATTAAACTGAAATTTACATACTGAAAGACAAACCATTGTATCTATGCACACACATGTTTACATAATCAACATATGACATACTTGTTTCGGCCAAAGTAAAACTAGAAATGTACATGATATTTAAGCTCTTCCCTAAGGTAAATTTGTTCCTAAAATAAAATTTATTTATCACCATATAAATTTATTCACATCATAGAGTGTTCATATGGTTGAGTTTTTTAGGTCACACAAAAGTATTGTTGTTTGTTAATCCTTTATGGAAGTTTCAACATTACATTTTTCAACTCATATACGTATCATTAGAATTTAATAATATAAATTTTCAATTCACCTAGGCTTATAATTTACAAGTTACATAAATGTTAGATGTAAAAAAAAGGCTATATTTCAAATATGATTCTCATCACTAAAGGAGTTTTATGGGATATTTTCCAATAGTTAGGATCCCTATGTTATGAGGTTAAAAAATATAACATACAACCACTAAGTGATGTACAAAAATGTAAATTTATTAGTATTAAATGTTTATATTTATTAAAAATATGAAGTTACCTCCACACACAAAGATGCATGCACGTGTGTGTGGAGGGAAAGTCACATTTTGAATAAATTTAAAAAGGAAAATTTGAAACAAATTAATAAAAAGGATATTAATAAGCATACACATTGGGTTCCTAATAGTTGTGCATATGATATGCCATCATGTGATTTGATACTTTAGAATATTATTTGGTATGATTCATATGTTAAAATGTAAATTGTATAACTAATTTTCATGTTATTTTTTTTAAAAATAGGTATTTATTTATTCATTTTGAATAAAATTTACTATTACTTATAAACATGAAAATAATCACGCTAACCTATGAAATTAACTTACCAAGTTCTGGCCATGACAACTAACATAATGGATGCATCAACATATGAGTGTATGGATTAGGAAAGTTGATTTAAGGAATGGTGTTTTAGATGATGGGTGTTAAGGGATGCTTGTGATGATACTAAAATATCTATATCACATCACTATGTAATTGAGGTCATATAATTTGTAATATACATAACCTCAAGGTACATATATATTGGTGATGATGATATAACAAAGTTCCTAATTAATTATAGTAATAACAAAGTGAGATGATTAGGTTGGATGAATTAGGAGGATTTGATTGATACTCTTAGGATGGATATTATTAGTAAATGGCATAAACAAAGTGAATGTAAATTTGAAGAGGCTAGTCCCAAAGATGGAAAAAAGGGGAGGTGTGAATGGCCAAGATTGGATGATGTTGTATTGGCAACCTCAATTTTTAGGGAAAATAACTATGGGAAGATCAAGAATTCATTCTTGATCATCAAGAGCATCAATGAAGTAAAAATAATTTTTGTAATGGGGGTGGAATGGAATACCTATAATTTTATCTCTATGTTAATGCAATTTTGTAAGTTATTTCCATGAACATGAGATTTAACCCTAAATAAAATCCCTACTCTAACAAGGTAGGGATACTCTAGAATTGTCATGAAAGAGGGAAAAAAAACATTTTTTAATGTGTATTTAAGTGTATAATATTATATAGATAATTATTTTGGAATTGTATACTTGATTTTATAAAATTTTATAGCAAGGTTTAATGCTCATGCTCATTTTGGCAAGGGTTTTTTGTATGTTTGGGATTGATTTGACAATGTTTTGTAAAGAAAGTGAATTAATCTACTTGTTGAAAATAGAACACTAAAGTTAAATAATCAATTAATAATTAAATAAAATAAAAGGATAGTATAATTTTTTTCAATGTTTTTGATACTTGAAAATTTGAAACTAAAATTCTGAATAATGTAAGTGTTAATTTTTCATATCTTCACCAATATAAATGATATAATTTTGTATTTGGATTATAATATGAAAATATTATGAAATAATAATATGAAATTCATGTTTTGTAAAATGAAAATATGAAATCAAATTTTAGATCTAGTATGCTAGGTTTGATTATCTAAGTTGTCTCTATGTGTGTGTGATTTTTCTATGTATAAAATATTACTTAAAAATGAAATGAAATTATTTTATTTGGTTGTAACTATTTTATTGGTGTGATTTATTTACCATATGATATGCACATAACTACATTCATTTAAAGAGACTGATATGCAACTAAAGAAATAAGAGATATTGACTATGTTGTTTTGCAAGAGAGAAAATAAAGAAGGTTGTATTTTATTTATTTCATGTGATTTTTGAATATAAAACTTATCTAATAAATAAAGTAAATTAAACTATTATAAAATTAAGAAATGAATACAAGATAGGAATTCAAATCCTCCAACATGATCAATGATTATGACCAAGTAGAGGCAAGAGAATGTTGTTGTGCAAAATGCCATCAATAAGATAGATCTTATACTCAATGTGAGAATAAAAAAATATATTAAAAATAATTTTATAAAAAAATTAAAAACAAGAAGGATGCAATCTTAGAACAGAGTGCATTTGTATTGTGGTTAGCTAATCGACTGATGGCAAAGATTGTGTCATTAAGATAATTAATTATCTCTTCCAACCTATGTGTGTTTGACACAAAAGTTATTGAAGGTGGATAAAAATATTTAAAAAAATATATGTAGGTGAACTTAGGTTATGTATATATTTAAAACACTAATATTCAATTAAAAATTTATATCCAAAATTCATTTAAAACTGAAATACTTGTAGAGAGTGGGGACATTTCAAGTGTGATTTTAAATTCTAGTTGACTCAAAGCTAAACCTAGGAGGAAAAAGTATTGATATAAACAAGAGTAGGAGTACAATAAGAAATCATTAGGGTGAAAAAAATAAAATAAATGGATAGATATGATATATTCATGCAAAAAAACATGAGAACTCAAGTCTTGAATGCTAAAAATAGAAGGTAAGAAAATTGGGATCAAATTATTGCTTATTACAGGTGGTGGGGACAAAACCATTGGAAAAGGTGATAAGACCATAAAACATTGTGATGAGATTACCATAAAATTTAAATAAGTTTCCTCTTATAAAATAATGTTGGCATGGATGTTTCATAACCAATTGGAGTGGTTTCATCTTAAACAAGGGTCTTTTCATACTAAATGAAAGGACTTCAAACCTGATGACAAAATGACTCAAAATTTCTATTTTGATGTTTTAAAAAGAAAAAAAAGAGGATACTAAGATATTAATGGGATAGGAATGAAATATATAACTATACTTCATTGTATTTATGGAGATTATTGCATCATCATTAATTTTTTTTGAAATGACACAATGTGAATTTTTTGGGTGCATACACTCATCAAGAGGATGTTTTATCATGAATTTAAATGTTGTGGTACTTAGTGGTGTACATAATGTAAAATGAGGGTTATAAAAATTACCTTACTTACCTATGTGATGTAATGGAGCAAACTGAGACTTCGTGCAACCTACAGATAAAAGACATGAATCAAGTGTAGTTTAAGGAAAAAGTAGAAAATAGACTTAACTAATCAAAAAATTTAAAATATCAATTACCATTGATGTGGGGCTGATTATACTACCTAAATCCATCTTATCGGGGTACCAAATTTGATGTTGTATGATGTGTATCTTTAAAACCGAAATAAGAGGCAAACATGCTGCGAGAAACCAAAACTATTAATATATGTTATATTTGGACATAAAATGTGTTGGTTAGGTAATAAATAAATATAAAAGCATAAAATAATAAGTTTAAAATAAAAAATATGAAATATGGATTTTTTTTCAAAATACATCTAGTTAAAAAGACTATAAATTTAAAACTTTCTAAAAATATAAATCATTTGCACAAATTGATTTTAGATATTTTTAAGTTTCAGATTGATGAAATAATTATTCTAGGAAGGAGACAAGTTGATGATAAAATTTATGGTATGGATAACATACCAATGGGAGGATCAATTAATAAGGTACACGTTTGTTTTCAATATTTTCTGTGGTTTTGCTCCAATTTTGAATTTTTGCTTTAAAAAACTTGTAAAATCCCTTAAATTTGAAATATTATTAAATGGATGGATTTGGGAGGATTTTTAAATTAGAAAAATGGAATATTTTATTAAATTTTTGTGAATTTTAGGATTTTTAAGGGTTTTTTGGGTTAGGCATATGTGGTGGTCAAAACTATTGCATCAAGGCAAAACTATTACATAAAGGCAAAATTGCTAGTCTGCACATACCAATAGTTACGAATTAAACATGGTGGTTATGTGAAAGATCCATATTGATAGTGGGATGGGGTAATAACCACCATTTATGTGGTGGTAAAATAAGCACAGAAGACAAATATGGAACTCCATGGGGTAATTTCATAATCACCACTTATAAAATTTGACAATTTTGTCTCGAGTGAAAAAAGGGTGATTTTTCATAATTTTTTATGGATAGAAAAGGTGCAGGTTATGAATTAAGTTAGCTTTTATAGTATGGGGTTGCATATTCAGGGGCCGACCTAGGAAGTAGGAGTGGCTAGCATGCATCATGGCAATCTTGATCATTAACATGCTGGTTGTTCAAGACATGGCCGGGATATTACAAATTGAAGTCAAGATCATACCTACATTAAAATGGAGCTTTTTTGATTTAATTACCTATTAGGATGAAAAAGGAATACTTTCATGTTCCCAAAAGGTACGAGAGAGTGTAAAATTCTCATTGACATCCACATACTTTTGGGATATTTTGAGATACATTTTTCCTTTAAAAAAGTGGATTGTATAAGAGACTTGATTATACAATCTCAACATTATATATATAGTAGGTAATTAAATCACAAAAGTTCCTTATAATTGTGGGTATGATCTTCACTTCAATCTGTAAGATCCCGGCCATGTCTTGAACAACCAGCATGTTATATATACCATGTATCTCTTATGTTTTGGTAATACAAAGGAAAATGTTTATATAAGAGTGTGTTGTAATTTATCATAATCATCTGATAATATAAGACATATTATAGATGTCCAAAATATATTAAAACTTACTATGGTCAATAAAACATTAGAGACATCAATGTTTATTAATTATATAATCTTACTCATACTTCTTTTAACGTAACATTTATTGCAAACCCAAACTCTCATGCATATATTTTTTCTCTTAGGAAAAGTAAACATTGAATAGGGTAATCATCTAAAAATGACACTTGAGTTATAAGAGTGTTAATTAAGACCACCCATCCCTAGCGTAGCCTGAGACCAACAATATGACCTATTTAGACACTCATCCAGCCTTTGTGTGGGCCACACATGTTCGTAATCATCTCTAAAGTGGTCTCAAACCTTCACTTCAATACCCTAGCCCCTAGTGCTTCAGGTTCTATCACCTAGACACTAGTTCCATAATTTGGAAAGTAGATTCAATGGTGTTAGTGTCCAAGTTATGGCATTATTATACTTTTCCTAGAGTTTATTACCAACGTATATATTTTCAAATGAAAAACCACTTAGGGTCATCCTAGACATATTTGAAGACCCACACAAGCACTAGAAAAAGTATATATACATGTATTTTATCCCTTTATTCAATAGATGTACATCAGATGCAAATAATAGAAACAAACTCAAAATAAGTTGTGTACAATCAAGGTTATTAACCTTTATTCTACCCTAATTATACATAAAACCATCTACAACATTCATAAGCTTAGATTAATAAAGTTTTCAATATAAATCACACTTAAATCACTAAAAATTGCATTCATATTATCTTTAGTTACATTTATACCATCACTTAGGTGGGAAGAACTACATTGGGCTTGATCCCTCCTCGAAGTATTGCTATGTAGGAAAATATCATCACAATGGGGTGTCAAGGATGTATATCCCACCCCACTAACATCACACTTTTCTACTTGTACAAACTAGATTCCATGATAACATGGAGGTTTAGGTTTTGCATACAAAATATATATAAAAAATGTCACCCACAGGGAATCAAAACATATGTGCATAAGAACAAGATTAACAAACTCAGAGACAAGTATACCTAGAAGCTTAGAACAATTATGCATAGATGACACTAGCACCAAAGTAAGTATACTACAACCATTGGTGTTACTATCCAATTAGGGTGCTAATATTCAAGAAGGTTTTTTACACCAAGATCCTATTGAAGACACTTAGATCAGTTCATGTCCTAGTTTATAGCCTCTAGATCTTTTGTCTCATTCAATTTCCATTTAAGTGCCTGTTCACATCATTTATTTCTATTTTCATAAAGGTAAAACTAAATAAATTCTATTACAAATTAGTGATTGTATATATTTCATATTTATACCTCGATTTAATATACTCAGACCCTTAAAAAATTAGGGCTTAAACTCCATAACCCTAAAAAGTTAATTCAATCGGTGAACCTAACTTACTTTGAATATTGATCAAACCCTAGACCTTGATGATATTAGGGTTTGAATAATTTTATTTCCTATTTTTAGTGGATTTTTTATGGTTTTTATACCTAATATATTCTACCCTAGCGTCTTTCTTCCAAGTTGCATTGCCAAATTTCATGGATACAAAAGATTGTTCTCCTCCTCATCTCTAAGAGGGCGATAACTACTTTTCCTCTAACTAGGTCCATGCTATCACTCCTACAAGAAGTAATTAAACTTATAATACTATTTATAACATCTATACTTAACTTATAGATGCTTTCACCTCTTCCTTGTAGGGTGTGTGCCTATATGTTCAATCAGAAGCAACTAGGGTTTTCACTTATGAGACTCTGTATGATCAAATTATTAGTATGAGAAATCTAATTATAGAATTACAAAATTAGTCTCAGATATTATGTGAAAGCATTACATTACTGGAGAATCATATTACAAAACAAAATTCTCTAGGGTATATTAGTGTCAATCATGTATATGCATGTTCACTTTGTCAATTTGTGACAATCAGTGTTACATACCAAAACAAAAAAATATAACAAAGAGCATCTACAAATAGTGATTAAAAAAATTAAAATATCAAATAGAAGTTCAAGTGATATTCTAAGTTAAATGATTAAAGATAATTTTATCAACTTACCTCTTGTACATCTAACGAGGAGATCTAGATATTATTGTGCATACCATAGAATGCATGGTCATCACATAGATTCATGTTTGGCATTGAAAAAACATATACAATAGATAATTGATAATAAGGATCATATATATATATAGTAGATAAATAATCCACAATGATATAGGAACATGTTAAAAAAGGGTCAAATTCATAAATAGTACAAAAGTGGCTACCAAAGCATAACTCACAATAATGAAAGGTTCACAAAGCAATATTAGAGCAAGAAATAATACAGCAAGCATAGGTAAATCAAGTGAAGGATGAAAATATGCATCTCCACAATGAGGTCCATATTTCAAAGAAGTATGGGATTGGTCAAAAATATTTACAATAGTTTGATCATCAAGGTTAAGGGTTGGGTAAACATATCCAAGGCATCATTACTCTTACTCTAGTAATTGATAATGTTGGTCAACAAGGTTTTGGATTTATGGAACATACTAATGAAAATCACTCACAGTTATAGTTTATCAAGGCAAAATATCTAGATACATAAGACATGTTAGGAAAAGAGCAATAAATTAAGTTATAAGGTCAAAATCATGTTGAACCAACAAGCATTCTCAAAAGAGCCTCCAAAGCACCATATGCCTATAATAAGCATAGTTTCAAGGGCATACTCATAGTTAATATTGTAAATCACAATTTAGAAAGGTCAACTCCATAGTATGAGCCAATTCACTATGCTTATCTAGATATAATAGAAGTCAACACTGGCATTCCACGTTATTATGATTATTATGATCCTGACAATGAACAATACTAGGATTTATGTTGCAACTTAATTCAACTACAAAATATCAACCACATTGCATTATAGGTTAAAATTCATATTTTTGACACATGACACATTCATAGTGAGTCTTCCATGAGACTCATCGGTTAGTATGTTCCCTGCTTGTACATAGTTACCTTATTTCTAGCTCCTTGTATATAGTTTCATTTTCATGTTACTTGTACATATATTATATCATATGCCAAAACATAAAAAACATTAAAACTTTTACTCAAAAAATTATAATTATAAATTGTATGCATTGTTATATTTATGCTTCTTATATTTACAAGATACTACATATGCTAGCTATCTTAGTATAGTCAGTTTTTACCATATATACATGATTCACTTGTTCTTTTTGATTGATCAAAAATACTTATAGGACCTAGTTCCATTACACAAAACTATATTTACTATTATATACCCACTAGGGGCATATACATAGATACGTGGGTTCCTTATTTGATATATTTGCCCATTTGGGGGCATCCTAGACACTATTTTTATTGTCAAGTTACATCTTTCAAAACTCTAAATCACAAATATAAAATTACAATATATTGATAGTGATCATCCTATACTACTCAGATTCATTACCAAATACTACTATTCTAGACTCATCTTATATACGTATCTTCTTTTATATAGATTTGTACCACATGTTCATGCATATTCTCATTTCTATATTTCTTTATTTAACTTGATCGTGTCTCTATAATTATTATATCCAAGGGTATTTGGATATGACATTACTCTATGGATCTATGCCACTTATTTTCATTATATGTATGATTTGGACATGTGCACGTCCTTGTTTGTGATTTTTTCATTGTATATGTGGATATCTGAACATGTTTTTCCATGTTTCTCTAAGCCAACTTGCTTGTTGTTTGCATATGTGAACATTTAAACATGTCCTTATATGTCTTACTTTCTTAGATTTAGTGACATGTGCCCATTTCCCTTGTATTGTGGCCCCTTGGCCTACTTTGCATGCCTCATGTGTGTTATATGTATGCTTTCTTGTATGAATCATGGCCATGACACTTGTCTATTGATTTTTATTCCAATTTTATATTCCATTAGGTACCTCACGAATTTCCCCTTCCTACTTAGGTGTCACGATGGACATCATGCCTCATCCCCTTAGGTAGCTACTTAGTTATTACTCATATTTGTTGTTCATATACATTATTATATCTATCTTGAAATCAATGTGAATGCTAGATCTAACATACATCATACATTATAAACTTATATCTTACATTCTGATGGTATCTATGCGCATTATATTGGTTTATTATGCAAATATTTTATATGCTCTGGGTAACACAATTTATAGATATTTTTCTTTGGAGGATAATTCTTATAGAGGTTCAACAACTCCAATAAAAAGAGGGGACATTCATATAGGTTTGTCATAGAGATCAAACTATCTAAATGCACTCATAGTATATTTTCCATCACATAGGCACAAAATATAGAAATCGTTTTCAAAAAAATAAAATGGGAAATAGTGACACAAAGACCAGTTTTAGTTACACAAAAATCAAAATTGGACATTAGTTACTAAATTAGGAAACTAGAAACACCAGTGCTACTATGCAATATATGGCACTACTATCTAGTAGCCTCAATTTCATGAAATTCTAGATTGGCTACAAAAGTATAGTAGGTATAGTCAAGGTTTGCATGGGTTAGTTATAAATTTCTAGTTTTGGCTTAGTTTAGCATAGATTCATACCATATTTCTTATATTTGGGGCATCATGCACAACATTATCATTCCTATTTTAGTTTTAGATACTCAAAAATAGATTATTACAACTCAATCCAAAATCCATATTCTTAAATATCATATTTGGGGGCATGTGTGTCGCATATTATTTTATTATTCTCACTTATATGTCAATTAATCAGATGAAATGAAAAAATCCATGTCATTATATACATTATACACATTAAACACTATGTTCCAAGTTACACACTAGACTGATGCCTTGCTCCATATAGATTTATTGGCATTCCTGAGTGGTTTGGAGTTGTTTTACATTCTAGAGTTCATAAGTGGTTTTAGAGATGAGATATATAATTCTAATTATAGTTAACCATGTTTAGTTACATTATGAAATATAGTTATAGATGCATCTACTACAAATTGGTAGGCAATGATGGAGACATAATCTACTTGAGTTATTGATCCACCTACATGACAGGGTTGGACACACCATCAATTTAGCCCAAGATATTTGCAAGTCATAATCCACCAAAAAGGGGTGGACAATGATTTAGTCAAATCCATATTGAGTTCTTGATCCATCTATACATGGGTGTTGCGTAAACCATCATCTCAATACAAGTTATTCATCAAATGATCATTATCTACATGCACGCACACACACACATAGATTATCACTATGTTTATGTATTGGTTCGCATACCTAGTGAGGTGTATTAGTTTTGTTCCTCTCTCATATCTATTCACTTAGTTTTTTATTTTGATTTTGATATCTCTTAATTGAGGAATGATTTATGCATGTTTTATTTTTTAGACACACAATGGATCATGCTTCACATATTTAGATCTAGATTCATGATTTTTATCTCTTAGGTAAGTCCATGTATGCTTTTTTTTCCTTTATCCTAGTCATTTCAATTTGATACATTTCTACAATAATGGGGGATGGGAAAATGTAATAATATAAAAATGACACTTGAATTCTAAGAGTCTTACTCACGACCACCCATCCCTAGAATATCCTTAGACCAATCTTGTGTCCTATTTAGAGACTTATCTAGCCTTCATGTAGGTCACACATGTCCCTCAACATTGACAAAGTAGTCTGAGACCTTCACTTTGCCAAACACTAGTGCCAAAAGGACACTATCACCATTGACACTACTATCCAATTAGGGTGTTACTTTTCAGGAAGGGTTTTGACACTTGGATCCTATCTGTGACACTCAGATTATATTTTGTCCAAGTTTATAACTTCCATATCTTCCATCTCAATCTATTTCTAGCTAAGTACTTATTTACATCATTTATTACTATTTTCAGAAAGGTAGAACTAAGTCAATTATGTTATAAATCAATGGTTTTATTTATTGCATATTTCTTCCTGGATTTACTATAATTAGACCCTTTAACAACCTAGGGCTTAAAATACATAACCTTAAAAAGTAAAATCAAATAGAAAATGATAATTTTTACTAATAAATACCAATTAATGTCACTTCCTAGATATAATTGTAATGATATATTAAAAAATGTGTCCTACAAGAGTTAGTTTCAACTGATAATGACAAATTAGGGTCATTTAGGTGTGATTGGACCTTAATCAACCAATTATATAGCTATCAAGCAATAATTGAGAAAAATAATTTCAAATTAAGGCAATCAATAGGGTGATTAACCTTAATTAGACTAACTTCCTAAGTAACAAGGGATAATTGTGACTAAACATGGCCATCAAAGACCAAAAACTGGTCAATCAAAGGTGTGATTGAGCCTAAATTTACCATGTTTGTATGAAAAAGGGTTAATTAAAACTAAAAACAACATATTAGGGTCAATGATTTTGATGAGCCATAAATAAATCTTCATTTTCCTAACCATACATAGTTCATGATAATTAATGTGAATCTTAGTCTTATAATGGCCTTTCAACATTAGTATATTGGGTATATTAGGTTACAATTAACCCAAAAAATAAAAAATAAATAAATAATAAAAACATGTAGGAACCACCTATATAGTATCTTAACATGTTTCTATTTCATTACTTACTTTATTAGATAGCTCAATTAAAAAGAGTCGAAAAATTACTTAAACACAAATTAAGAAGAGTCCAATGACTACAAAAACTTCCCCCTACAAAATATTTAACATCACACTTTATAAATAAGATTAAAAAGTAAATTAAAGTTTTGTGCACTCTTTTATTTGATCCATTGAATAAATTTATATTATTAGAATGCATAAGTATAACTATTATTAAATAATAATAATAGTATACAATGATGGTTCCATCAATAAAGTGGTTAATTGGAATTCATGGTCAATACTCCATACTAAAACAAACAACTAGCTCAAATATTAAAAAAATGTTGGCAAAGCATGAACACCTAGAGTTTCAATAATAAACACAAAAATATGAATAATGTATATTCAGGAATATGTCAAAGCCTCAGAAGGAGGATGAGGCACAACATCTTGCAGAGGCTAGTTTTTCTAAGTGGAAGACTTGAGTAAAGGAGGATCATGTGCCACCCAACCATATTGACTCGTATATTAGGGGGAGGGTGGGGGATAAATTTTGGTGCCCCAACTAGATGAAAATAGAATAAATATGCCAACCAAGCCACCTGATTCAATATGTGAACTCTCGCATGACATCCCATTGCCAAACTTCCTACAAGGTAATAATGGACTCCAACTGATTTACTAATGAGGGGAGAGAAGAAGTAGCTAAACTTCTAAGAATTTTTTTTGAACCATCTACATGGTGGAAGAGGAGGGACATGAGGTGGATGGTTCCATGGAGCATATATTAAAGTCTGATGAGCACTCTCTTAGTGTTTGAACAACTACTACAAATTCTAAAATATGAGAACCACCTTCTCATCTTGGGATCGAATTTGAATAAGATCCAAAGAGTTAAAAATTTCCTTGTCATGAATAAACCAATGATAAGATGGTTATTAAATTATAAACATGGTTGAATTTATATACCTCCTTAACTAAAATAATATTAAAGCTCTTATTAAATTCCAAAGAGAATCAATATAAATTAGCCAATGAGAATTATCCCAAAATTAAAAAATGCATTAAGATAATGGATATGGGTGGAAAGTATGGAAAAGGTTTTGAATCCAATGTCATTTATATTAAGCTTTTTTATAAATACTAAGTAGCGTTTCATGGACTTAGCCATTGAATAAGATGAGTAATTAGGTTAAGCAATTATAATGCGTAAAATATGCTTCCCAATAGGAATGTCATGGTAAACTAGACACCAAATAAAGTTTGTAAGCTTGGATTAGAGCTTAGAATTCTAAATTATGTTAAAGTATAGGAATCCAAGTCATGTGAAAATAATTTAAATTAAAAAAATATTTAAGTTGTCCAAACATATTGAGAATGGATGCATGATTTTAGAATGAGAACTTTAAATTAATTTTTAAAGTCTCATAGTTTCAACTCTACTTCTTCCACCATGCACATGGAGGTTGCGAGTCCATTTTATGATGCATGACATCAAGGATCAATTACTGGAAATTTAAAATTGAAGGTAATTATAAATTAATTACATTATATTTCTATTTTAGTAAATTCCATGGATTCCAATCATGCAATAAAGCCAAATCCTTAATAGTATGATTTAATTTTTTAATTAAGCATTTTGATGTTATACCTAGAATTTCCACTAAAGGAATATTCGCATGGATAATTATTAGGGAACACTAAATATTATGGTCATCAAAGAAATAACACTATGAAAACCATCATAAATCCATCTTAGAAAGGGTTTGACAACTTCAAAATCTTCCAAAAGATTTTGGCCATGAAAGAACCTTTAATTTTAACTAAGGAAGTGGTGATCAATAGAACATGAAACCCAATGGTTTTCAATATAGTCTTACCATATGGGGTACCTATGTAAATGTTGTTACATATGAGTATTTTACATTCCTCATTATATTTTATATATAAAACAAAAAATTTATCACAAAATTAAAATACTATCTTTAGATATCAACAATGCACATACCTCTTTTATAATGAGGAAGAAGTCAAATGTCCAAAGCAACCATGTGATAAACTCGAGTTTTCTTAGCATTGCCTAGAATAAAATCATTAACAACCTTTTCTAATTTACCATAAGAGGATTTAGAAGAGGCCCGACATGAATAATAATAAACATGAGTGGCTTTCATAATCTTTGTTCAAATATGAAATTTATCATGTATGGAGATGGTTTGGATATAGACTATGTAACGTATTTTTCCACTCTATCAATGACATATTACCACAAATCTGAAACAAACATGTAAAGATATAAATGAATACCAATTAATTCTAATTTCTCTCCCTTTTGTATCCACTTCTAGTGAAATTTATTAGGCCATTTAGATAGGCATCATGCTCTGTTAGTAATAACGGGTTTAATCCCACTAAAAACTAAAAACCAGAGGCCATGAATAAGATGTTAAGGTCATGTAGATCCTATTTAAATAAAATTTATTTTTTAGAGAGAGTGAGAAATGTATCATCATCAAATTTCCCATTGATGATCTAAGAAGCTTTATCAAGAAGTTTAATTTTTGTGATGAGTCTTTTTTGCACTCTTTAACCTAGAAGATATTCAAATGCCTTGGATGCTAAAACATATAAGGTTATATCCTATGTGCAATAGTTTGAACCTAAATTGGATTTTATGGAATCCTAACTTGGTGTTAATAGAGTTAATAATATAGAAGTGATAATGCACAATGGTGATAATTAGATCTATAGTAGGCTAATTGGGTGTTAAACTCATATATGACATACATGAAATTTATTATGCTAAGAATAGGATAAATATAAAAAGTAAAAATAATCTATACATGTAAATTAAAATTAAGTGATATACATAGCTGGTTCTAATTCTAAAATAGTGTTGGATCTAGAGTAGGTAGAGAGTAGGATAGAAGTAGATTTTGGAGTAGTTAGATTTTAGATCTGACACTTCTAGAGCTTTGAACACTAACATTAGCCGTGGATGGTTATGTTGATGCTACTATTTGGGTTTGATGTAAGTTTCATGTATGGAAGGCCTAATAAAAATGGATACAACCACCTAGATGCTTTTTTTTCTTATCTTTTCCTTCACTCTGGTGCACTCAGATCTGGGTCATAGACTATCACTCCTCATGAATTCATAAAAACCTAGTTCTTCATCTTCATTGTGACCTTGGGGGGAAATGGTTTAGTCAGCATATAGTGTCAATCTAACCCCAAACACTTCTCTATCAGTTAACACTACCTACATAGTCAATACTCCAAAGAGGGCCTTATATTGATGTAATTATCTCCTATGTATTGACTGATGTGTGAATCATAAAATATGTGTAAATCAAGTACAATAATCAGGGATCTTGTAACCTATAAAATTAGGCTCTTGGGATTCTCCTATAGTATTTTAGACTTATATATGTATTTTACCTATGAATGGTATGGAAATTTAGAAGCTTTGTTCAATTGAATGCTAAATAGAGTGATTTTGAAAATTTATCTTGGTCTCTTTGGTCTTTCACTAGGTTAGGTATGAATGAGGGTTAATCTTACATTTATATAAATACCTTTGGATAAATAACTTGAATAAAATCACTTAGTTCAACCATTAGGATATGTTTCATTTATAAAATAGATGACATTAAGGCACTATATGCTTGCATCAGGTTAGGATACTAATGTTGATGCTAGCATTTATTTTGATTGTTAGTATCCAAGGAGAAAGAAAGAAATTACAAGTTCAAATCTTATAATGATGGAATATAAGTAAATTTTAAGCATTTTGGGAAAGATATAAGACCTAGTTAATCAATACAATACTAGTCAAACTAAGATATATAGGCCAATGAGCATACAATAGAGCAAATGTGAGACTTTTGGAAGTTAAAATTTTTTAGAACTAAGAGGAATGGCCAAGGTCTAGGTTTTCGAAGTGTACAAGATTGAGGTTATATATAATCAATAAATATCATCTACATCCCCCCTTAACTTAGTAATGAAATTTATAGTTTAAAGGAAAGGAATGCATACCTATATGTGTATAACACAGCTTGTCTTTGCATGTGCACAACTAGAATGCTTCATTGGTGATTGACATGCAACCAAGAGCATGTTATAGTATAGAATCAATTTATATAATATATAATTTAAATTGCTTGAAATATATTAAAATTGAAATAGTAAGATTTAGGAGTACACTCATGTGTTGATGTAACCACCTTGCTTAATGATAAGTTGATTTTAAAGATATATATAATTTTAATCATGATAAACTAAGATCAGGAAAAAAATAGATAAATCTTGAAGTGCATATATATTAAAATTGAAATAGTATAGAATCAATTTATATAATCTATAATTTAAATTACTTGAAATATATTAAAATTGAAATAGTAACATTTAGGAGTACACTCGTGTGTCGATGTAACCACCTTGCTTAATGATAAGTTGATTGTAAAGATATATATATATATATATATATATATATATATATATATATATATATATATATATATATAATTTTAATCATCCTAAACTAAGATCAGGAAAAATATAGATAAATCTTGAAGTGCATATATATATATATATATATATATATATATATATATATATAGAGAGAGAGAGAGAGAGAGAGAGAGAGTCACATGCTCCCAACTTTGGAACAAAAGTGAGTTGCTACATGGAAGTTGAGATAAACTCAATCATGCAACCTAATGATAATTATGACCTAGTCAGTTTGAGTGATCCATATCACACACACTATCAAACTAGTGAGGCTAAATGATAATATCAAGTCCAACCTAAAAACATGGCTAGATTAAGTGATTTTATCACCTCAACCATACTAAAAGGTGAAAAAACTACTAAAGTAGATTGGATCAATCTAGTTTATAAAATTACAACTAGTGGGTGGTGAGAGTCGCAAATAATGTTCTAAAATTTGGAACTAATTTGAATTTTTCAATATTAGGCAAAAATTGCATAGCATATGCACCTTAGATATACCTCATGTTGAAACTATGTATAACAATGATACTAATGTATAGAATTCTACCATAACTATGAATATGAATCATATAGTTGTGTGATTTATCCAATCGGGAAACTATGTAAGTGTTGAGACCATTATTCCAAAGCATGCCCCCATTATATATGGAAAAATATGAAAATTGGTATAAGTATAAATTTGGATAAACTATTTCCAAAACATTCCTCCACTATAATTTAGAGATGAAAAATACTGAATAGGTGTGGATAAATTGATTCTAAAGCTTACTCCCACTAAATCTAAAAAATATGATGTGTGGAATCTAGGCCCATATGATATGCTTCCATTGAATATAAAAACTATGAATGTGTATAATCGATGCCCATATGACATTCCCCCACTAAATTTGAAAAATGATATAAGTAACACAAATTGAATAAGTGTGGAGAACATGTTTCCAAAGTATGCCCCTAATGAATCAAAAAATTGTGCCAAGTGTGGAGAATGTGCCTCTATGACATTCCTTCACTAATATTCCTCCATTTTAAGGTGAGGGAAAAATAGGAATTGGTATCTACCTCATCTCAAAAGGATAAGAGAGTTGTGTAATATATGAATGGAACCATGTGGCATATAGAAGGACATGTATAGGTAGTGTATCATTGAAGCACATACAACAAATTCAATAAAAGAAAGGCTTAAGAATCATGATATCATCATGGAATTGTATAGATAGTAATAATAAATATCAATAAGCAAAGAAAGTGCACCAAAAGAAAACTCAAAATAAATTCAAAAGTAAATGGTCCAAAGAGACCACAAATAAGGGGCTTTTCAAGTGTTGCATAATCAAAGGGGCATGGCATAGTCAAATGTTAATAAAAGTAAGGATGACATATTAAAATCTCTATACAACAAGCAATGACATATGAAAATGTTAATGAAAGCATACAAAATCATGTGGTTATGAAAGTAAAAGATCATATTCAAATTCTTGAATAATGAAACAATAGCAAGGCAGGACACTTAAGTAAGTGCATAAAATAAAGCATAAGAAACTAGTATAAGCATGTCACAGTAGCCCATGGATCAAACATGCTAGGAAAAATTGTCTAGTGTATACTTTATAAAGTAACCTAAAAAATATATAATCATTGATAAATTCATGTGTAAGTACATAAGTAATATAAAACATGATAATGAAATATGATTAGTGAAACATATAACTTGTGCATATCATGATGAAAGAAGTCGATGCCCCCAATTTTTACATGACATGAGTAGAGGGAAGGCCCAACATCTGTAATAAGAATAGATCATGTATTTTTGTATGTCTATATCACACTCAAGTATAAGTGTGACACACATGTGTATGTATGATTAACTGACTATGCCATCCTTTAACTTGGAACCTACACATAGATGCCAAAGAGCTAATAGAACATGTAGGTGTTGAAAATAGTTTTGTATTTTTTAATGTTTTTTGTTTTTTTGGTATTTTGTAATGTTTATTAATATATTTATGAAAGTTCATAATTTTCATTGGAATTTATAAAGGTTTTCCTTTGAGTTTAGTAAGGTGTAATACACCTTTTCCCAACTTTTTTGTAACTATAAATGGTCCTAACCAATTTGACTTGAACTTTATTGTTTTGTATTTTTCTACATTAGTACTCTTTTTATTTTATTTTAGTATTATACACGCACATCAAATTCACCAAAACATTTTATTATATTCTCATTTTACATGATCCTTATATACACTTAAATGCTCAACAACCTATGTGTATTTGTAACTCAATTGCTCTAATTGATTCAATCTATTTTCATGATATTCATTAACTTTAATGATATCTTTAAGAGAAACATGCAAAGAAGGTATCTCAAGTTAAATTGGTAATATAGCCTCAATAACATAGACAAAAGAGTAAGGTTTGGCATGAGTAGTTGTGCATACACTATTTAGGTATGCCCATAGACCATATACCATTTTTTGGTGCCAATTAGTGTTGTATTGTTCAATTTTTTTTCCAAATATTTTGACATTTGTCTTATTGGTTGCCTTTTCCTAGTCATTTCCCTATGGGTAATAAGGTGTAGAAAATGTATGATTAATATTGTATTTATTTTAAAATCATTTTACCATATTTTTTATAAATGATGTTCCATTATCAAAAATAATAGTTGAA
Organism: Torreya grandis; assembly: GCA_037957365.1. Taxonomy (NCBI): domain Eukaryota; kingdom Viridiplantae; phylum Streptophyta; class Pinopsida; order Cupressales; family Taxaceae; genus Torreya; species Torreya grandis. The sequence continues at coordinate 1,456,334 of JARHVA010002628.1, forward strand.
GGTATGTCAAAGTAGGAAATAGCATTGGTCATAAGAAACCTACATATGTCATTCCCTATGGTAAACTTGAGTGAAATTAATTCCACCCATTTTATAAAATATTTTGTAACCATAATGATATATTTGTGTCTACTAGTGGATATTAGATTTAACTTTCCTAATAAGTTAAAGCCCCATAAGTAAAAAGGCCATGGTGAAACTATCAGTTGTAACTCATGCGACAATGCATGATTTAAATTGTTGTATTTTTGGCATTGTAAATATAGTTTTGCATGTTTGATATATTATTTTTCCATTTTAGGATGGTAATAACCTTGGCATAATATTTTTTGGGATATGGCACATCTATTGAAATGCCCACCACACTCATTGTCACACATTTCCAAGAGTGTAGTGCGGACCTCATCTTTGTTTAAGAATAAAATTAATTGTCTATCAAAACTTAATTTGAACAAATCATTTATAATAATAACACAATTAAGTGATTCACATTTTAGTTTTTTTTTTAATCATTTTTAACAAAATCATATAGTATATATACTCAATAAAAAAATTATAAACATCATTATACCATTTTATGTTTATAGTAGTGTGATTAACGTGAAAAAATATCAAAGGCATTCATTTTATCAAAATAAATGAAATAATTTTGTATTTTTCATATTGTAAAATTTTTATTATCATCATCAAAATTCATCAATGATGTCATTGCCATGTCACCTACATGGCAGTTATATTTATGCAGAATATTGTTAATAGAAAATGTGTCAAATGTCTCTATGAGTTTATCTACCATTTATTTATAAGATAGAAGATGATCTTCTTTGGTTTGGTAATGATTATTAACTTGATTAGCAACCAACTAGGAATCAAAAAAAAATTGGATGTCTCTTATATCAAGCTTATGTGTTATGGATATCCCAATAATCAAGTCCTTATATTTAGCTATATTATTGGTTCAAGAAAAAAAAATATAAGAGAAAGGCATGTATTTGCCCTTAGGGGTACAAAATACAATACTAGAACCTAACCCTATTCTACATTATGACCCATTAAAGAACATTATCCATGGATTAAAAGACACAGTATATGCTTCAAACTCATTTCTTAAAGCTTTAGAAAGTGGAAAATAATTTGGTAAAGTAGTCATCACTCATTAGTCATCTATGAGTTATCCTTTTATTTAATTTTGGGATACAAATTTTAGATTAAAATCTATAGTCACATCAACCATTTTTCTATGCAACGAATTAGGTGTGTTTTATTCATAGGGAACCTTAACGGATATTCTTTAATTATAATATGAGCCTCATTATTGAGAAAATAATGTTGTAGTTTCAGAGTCCAAAAAAAGCAAGGATAGACAATTTTTACATTTTTGTATATTTTCATTCATAATTAACCAACTAGATACTGATATAATATATTGCACATTCTTTATGATTATCACCAAATTGTGCTAGTAGGGCCTCATGGATGGCTGATATGTAAAGAAGTAATGGTCTATATATGATATGAGGTATAGGTACTAGTGGATTTGATGAATATACTTTGATTTTATCAAAAACTTGTTGACATACATCATACCATACAAATTTTTTATCCTTTTTTAACAAATGGGTGAAAGGGATTGTTTTATTAGCCAACTAGACAATGGAATAATGAATAACTTGGATTCAACCCTACAAACATTGTAATTGATTTAGATTGGTTGGATGTGGAATTCATAAAATATATTATACCTTTTTTGGATCAACCTCAATTCATTTCTAATAAATAATGAAATCCTAAGATTTTTCTCTAAGATACCCAAAAACACATTTTTTTGGATTAAAACGAAACATTGAACTGGTGGAAGCACTCAAATAATTTTCATAAATTAGTAGCATGGTCTTGACAATGTTTGTATTTTGAAATTAAATCATCAATATAATACTCAACATTTTTATATATAAAATCATGTAATATATGAGTCATGTCCATTTAATATGTGGCTCTTAAATTTTCTAATCCAAAAGGCATGAATATAAAACAAAATGTACCCCAAGGAGTAGTAAATATGATATTTTATTGATCTACATGATTAATTTTGATTTGGTTATATCCTAAAAATCCATTTATAAATGAAAATATTTCATATCCAACTATAAAATATACAATCTTATCGATATTAGGTAATGGGAAATCATCATTAGGACAAGCATTGTTTAAATAATCTTAATCAGTGCAATACCAAATGTCACCATTAGGTTTTTTGATAAGAACAATGTTGGATACCTAGTTAGAATGTGCAACGGTTCTTATAAATCTAGCATCTAATATATTTTTAATATCATCATTTACCAATAATGCCATTTGAGGATACATTTAAAAAAAAAATTGTTTTACCATTTTTTCGTCTGGGTATAATAATACTTTATGCATTTCCATTGATGGATCAATCCATGAAATATCTAAATAAGCCCAAGAAAAGAGCTAAATAAAATCTTGGAAGACCTATTGATAGGTATTTCTTTCATCATCAACATCATGGTAGCAAGTAAACCTCGCTGAGGGTCCCTATCTATCCCAAAGTTATACTTGATTTTTTATTTGTTTAACAAGGTAGACTTATCTATGATGAATGGTGTGGTAGGAATAACATTTGATGTGTCATGTTGGACATTGGTATCATCTCCATCATAAAAATAATAATGATCAAATATGGAAATAAAAAATATATTCTTATCATAGAAGGAAGGGAGATATTCATATCCCCCCAAGTACTCTAGTCCAGTGTCAAAATTTTAAAATAAGTGTCCTCATCCTTTAAATGATGGTTGACTAATTTGATTTTGGTCATGGATATATTCACACATTCTTTATTTCAATTTATAAAATAATTTATACTATGAGAGATATGTTTGGATATATTCATACATTCATTCTTCACCTTCACTCTAGTGTATCCATATCTAGATCATGGAATGTCATTCCTCATGAATTTCAAAACCCAATTTATTCATCTTCATTGTTACCTTGGGGAAAAATGGGTTAGTTGGCACATGGTGTCAAGCTAACCCCAAATACACCAATTTTAGCGAGCACTACTTACATATGCAATAAATTTTAAGAGGGCCTTAGAATGATGTATTTCTTCCCTACATGTTAGTTTGTATGTGAATCATACAATATGTGTAAAACAAGTGCAATAGTGACCTAGCTTGTAACATGGAAAATTAGGATCTTTAATTTATCCTTTATTACTTCAAACCCATTTATGTTTTTTACCTATAATTGGTATGGAAATATAGAATATTTATTGAATTGAATTCTTGATAGTGTGCTTTTGATAAGTTATTTTAGTCTCTTTGGTCTTTTGCTTGGTGAGGTATACATGGGGGTTTATCTTGTATTTATATCAATGGATTTGGATGAGTAACTCATATAAAATCATTTAAGATAACCATTATGATATGTTTCATTTAAAAAACATATGACTTTATTTCATTGGACTCTTATGTTAATTCAAGACACAAACATTGATGATAGTGTATGTCCTTGATGTCAATGTTCAAGGAGTAGGAAAGTAGGTACAGGTTCAAAACATGTAGAGATGGAACATAAGTAAATTTTAAGCATTCTAATAAATATAAAAGGCTTGGGTCATCAACTTAAAACTTTTCATACTAATATATATCGGCCAAGGGGCATAAGATAGAGTAGATGCAAGACTTACAGAAGCAGGAAAGGTCTAAAATGGAGAGGAACAACCAAGGCCTAAGTTTTCCAAGTGTACAACACTGAGGTGTTGTATAATCCATAAATATCATCTATAAAAATCATGTCTAACGGATAAAAAAATCCAAAATATGTTAGATTTATGCCCATTAATACTGAGGTAGACTGAAGATTTAGAAAACAAAGTTTACAATGCCATAATAAAAAATTGGCCAAACCAAAATCCTTAAGCATAAAAAAAATAAAGGGACACCAAATATATTCATATACATTCTCATAATTAATTTTAGGAATATGGTTGGTTGATGATAAACTTCAATCAATTTCATTCCTTCCTAAAAATTAATAATAAAGTCCAAGATGTATCTATTATTAATGAAAATTTTCAACTTTGGTCTAATGATGGAAATTAAGATTAGATAGAAAATATTTGACCACAAGACCATTTATCATATTCTAGAATCACACAATTTACTTGCTATAATGGAATAGGAATGTGGTGGTATGGTTGATAGAATAATTATACTAGTCAATCTAGTTGGTAGTGTAAGGTGGATGTGGTGTAATAATGCACACTATTGTGATGATTCAAATGGAACCCTCATGGAAAAGTAGGGATGTGTTTAATAACAATTTATTTTTTTGAAGTTTGAAAAATCCACCATGCCACATCACTTTGTAAGTGATATGAATATGATTGAAAAGGATAATATCCATATCGATGGTGATAAATTTCATCTCAAAACATAAAAGATAGGGTATACTTAATTATTATCTTTACCTCTATGTTGTTTGGGTTAGACACTCAATCAAGGACACACTTAAGAACCTTAATCTCAAACTTAAAACACTTAACACATCACATTAATTAATTTAATAAATATGTTACAAATAAATAAATTGACACCTTCAATCACACTATCATACATTCTTCTATAAGCTAATTTTAGAAGACTAAACATGAAGTAATATGTTAAATCCCAATCTCTCACTTTATTTATATCTCACTAGCTTGCTTGTTCTATATATAATGACTTCTCTAACCAATTTATGTATCCCTATAACATCCATAGGTTCATGGGGTGTCTCTTTAACTTCCTTGATTGAAAAAAAAAACACATTTTTTTGAGGCTATCAGTTTAAATAAATTTTGGAAGTAAACTAAAAACTATCAGTAACAACACCTTCCACATGTCACAAAAATAAATATATTTGCACATGAATAGCATAAAATAACATCAGAACTATATACAATCATAAACCTTACACATACGCTGAACAATAAATATGTAAGTACATTCATAAATCTCTATGAGTCATGTGTTTCTATGTTGAAGAATATTTTTTTTGGATTCTTGGATGCTCAAGTGACATTGCAAGCCAAATGACATATGTCATAATGTATTTTACATGAGATTTTTTTCTCCAAATGATCTCAAACTTAATGCACATATCGTGAAATCCATGTACTATGACGTCAACAATTATCTCCTAGCATTTTCTATCTATTTTGAAGAAACATCTTCCCAAATTTATGTGACTTAAGAGGCAATGGAGACTAATAGAAGTTTATGAAACATCTTCATGTTGTTGTGCAATAAAAGCATACTATTAGAATATCATTATTATAGGTTCACAAGATTACACAAACAAGGTCACTAATATAACATAAAAAATAACCTAATTTAACATATTTTTGGTCGATGCAAGGTTTCCCTTCACCTCCAACATTCATGCATCAAAAATAAAGGCATTTAAAATGTGATATCCTAAGCATATATATGGAATAATTAGTAAAACCATCCTTTTTACCATGACTATTAATGGCCATGGTGTTACCTTCTAACACACTAAATACTGGAATTTTTTATTACTCTTTATCTTCCCTTTATATATCCCTCTTGTTGGTTTCAAGTTTGTCTTATTTTTCTCTTCTCCACTCTTTATTTCCATATTTTTGGGACTATATCAAAAACAATCCATCCTCATCCACTCAAGGTTTATATCATTTTCATTCCATTTTCATTTGGGTTGAAACACACCTTCGTTCAACCATATCTATGATGTTAGTATAGGTATTTTCCTAATTGAAATTTTACCTACATGGTCCTTAGTTAGATTGCTTATAGTTTTTAAGGTCATTAGGTGAAAATACACTTAATGTTTTTCCTAATAGTGAGTTGAGTTATTACCTTCTTGCTGACCTAATCTCTCACTATATAATGGACATCATTTGTAATTTTTGGCTAATGGACTAATATGAATCTCTTTGCATTTGGATCTCACCTACTCCTAGGGATTCATGAATTTATTATATGTTCAAAGATATTAGAGCATTCTAGTTCAAATTCATGTTTTTTGGATATTTTTTATGTGAGATCAAATCTCAAAATGACTATAACATTTGATCGAAAACTCTTTTTTGAGTGTCATGTTATTCAAAAGTAGTTATTTTTCATGACCTACACTTTAGTGATAATTTTTGGCCCTTTAAAGCTATCTATTATTCACAAATTGTACCTCTTGGATGCTTTATCGATAGACCCTGACATCCTTCCAATTCTTTGTACTTACTCATTAATTACTCAAGATGTATTCTCAACTATGGTCAATGTCTATAAGACTATGATTATATTTTTAACTTTAAGGGAGGGTCACTAATAATAGTCTTGAGGAGGTATTATGTGGTTCTATAAATTTTTAGTATCTCTTCTACACATTCTCAATTTTTGCATTGTGTTGATTTATGCACTAACAACTCATTTGCACACATTCTTGATTACCTCTAATGTCCTCTTCATGATCATTCATTATTATTGTAACTATGGTGTCATTATGATTATTTTTTGTAGTTTTTAAAAATTTTGGTGTCTTATCTCATTCATGTCAACTTCACTCGAGAGACATCTGTGGGGGAAATTTGATTCTAAACTAGTGGTTATTCTTAGAAAGACAAACTATGCTTTTTAACATGCTTACATAGAACACTTATTCATGATAAATATTTGTATTACATTATTATATGTATAAATTGATGCCACATATGAATTTGGTTAGTATAATAAGTGGGCTAAAACTTGTGACAAGTTTCTTAGTACCTTATTAGTGCATGCTTTCATGGATCTTCATTACCATGCAGAGTAAACACAATGTTTGTGCATTTTTTAGAACATTATCTAGTCTATTTTTGGAGATCCTATTGATTTTTATTTCACTTTTCCTCCTCTTCCTATAATATTTTCAGAGATAATTGTACTCTCTCATCCTACTCCTATTTCCTGTGATGATACATCCATGGTGGATAATTCTCTTCCTTTTGGCACTACAAGATGATATGTCAAACCTTAGTTGTCATATTGAAAATTTTAATTCCATATTTTGTATGATGTTTTTCTTCTAAACCCATCATAGATTGGTTCTTTAGAGGACTCTATAATTTCTAGTGAGATTACACCTTGTGAGAGCATCATCAACTCCTTTTCTTTTGGATATATAGTTTGGGGATCCATGTGATTCATATGTAGTCTCTTCTTTAGCTTCGATGGTTTTTGATTTGTGATCTCCAATTCACATGGACATTCATTCAATGAATATTCCATTCCATTATTATACCCACCTAAGCTATGCATCAAAGGGGGTGTTAGTGTAGGGTTTTCCCTTCTTACAATTTTATCTACATGATTATTGTCAACATGATTAGGTTTGTTAAGGTCATCATGGGAAATTACACTAAATATGTTTATAATAGTGATTTTAATTTTTACTTTTTGGGTGACCTAATTTCTCACTATATAATGTACCTCCTTGGTAATTTTTATCTAATGGACTAATATGAAGCTCACTTTACCTTTTCATCTAGATCTCACCTACTCCTAGGGTTTTGTGCATTTATTGGATGTTCATAGATATTGGAGAAATATGAAACCTAAAGATTTTTTTCTTTAGTCTTAATTTATCTTATTGGCTTAAATCGATTGCTAACTGACCACCTCCTCATACAGTCTTCTTGGCTTTGTTTGCTTACTATTAAACATGTTTTTGGAGTGTTACTTCTATCACACATTTCCATTTACAACTCATCTTCTCTTATGGATGACATCTCTTATTTTTCCAACATCATATTTTTTGTAGATTCTTCATTTATAAGAGTCTTAAAAGACTCCTCCTCTTCCTTCACTTATTTACTTTCTTTGAGTGAAATACAAATCAACTATTTCTTATCATTTTATTTCTGAAGAAAATATTTTTTACACTATTGGCTTCACCTATTCAGCTTGGAAGGCATTTATTATGCCTGATTTCTATCCATCTCCACACTTGCACACTAGATTCAATAAACAAATTATTTTATGAAAATGAGACTTAACAATCTCATAGGTGCTTTTTCTATCTTCACAACTTCATTGGGTGATATAGTAATAATATGTTTCTTATTTTCATCTTAACTTATTTTATTATGATTCAAATCAATCATGAGCTTATCAAAGGTTCTATCACTCTACATAATCCTCATAATAAAAATTCATTTTTATTGTGATAGGCTCTTTTTCTTATCCTTTATTCGTCTTCTTTACTTCAGCCCTAGGCTAATTGCATTCTCCTTATTTATCCATTTATATGTCACATGTAAATAACCTTGCACTCTCCTAGCCGATATGATAACAATGCATATCTTAAATGATAAGAGTATATTATCTAATAATTATGTGAGATACTCTCACATATGTAAAAACACTTTCATCCTTTATCCTATTCGAAGAAACATGTCCACCATATTTATCCCCTTCTTTATTGGTTCTACACATTGTAGAAACATATTAAGGGAATCAATAATTCCCACATTCACTTTTTAAACTTATTGATCATTACACAAGGACATGTTATCCAACTTTTCTTTGATGCTCACATTCTTCTCATAGATTTCACTCTCATCATGGACTCCCATCGATGCATTTTTGACAACCTCTATTTTTTTAATCCTCATCCTTCTAAAAATTTTATTCTCCTTCACATGGTTGGTCATTAGCCATAATCTCCTTATGTTAATTAACTATCATATAAACCATCTATATTGTTTCCTTTATCAAAACATATAAATCCACATGGCTCATTTCTTCATTCACCTCTATTTTTCCCTTCAAGGATACGTGTAGCTTCCCTTAGTTGTATTCAACCCTCCCATCCAAAATAGAAAATACAAGTTCATTTTCTTCATTTAGAAAGGAAAATTATAAATCTTCCCACTTATGGGATACCACAAACTACTTCCCATCATTAAATAATCTGTCTCTTTATTTTGGTTCAATGAATATCACCTCCATATCCTTTTCCATAGGGATTTATTCTTATATGGGTTTCTCATAAACCTCATTGTCCTTTTTAATCTAAAAATCATATGTGGGCCTCTCACAAATTTGTTCCTCCTTATTTTTTTTGAAATTAGAATTGGGCTTCTCACATGGAAACCTCACTCTCTAATTATCTATCAAGACAACCTCCTTCTCCTCATTCATTTATTTCTCCTTGCGACTTATCAAAATAGATTTGGTCTGCTCACATGGAATCTTCCCCCTCATATTGCTTTTCATTGTAATATTTTTATTCTCTTCTCTCCCAAGCCTCATGATATGAATCTTATTCATCCACACTACTTGCATTCCTAGGTGCACAATATGAATTTTCATCTTGTAAATACTATGTTCCCATCCTCTCATCTTCTTCTTTCATTTTCCTTGTCTCCTCTATTGGTGATCTCTCAAATACCTAGCTACAACATCCACATAACATCTTAATTGCAATATTTACTCTCATAAGGTCTTTAATATTATCATTTTCAAAAATTAATTCTAAGTCCAATATCCATTTCATGAGCTCATTTGGGCTCTCTTTGCCACAAAAAAAATAACATTGCTACTGGGAATACCTTTTTATTCACTTTAACATGTCATGGTCTCATTTTTTGGAAGAAATGTCTTTATTTGATTTCTTGGTATATCTCCAAAGCATCTAACATCTATTCTATGTATAGAAAACTAATCATAAGATCCTATTCATATTCTTTTCTCACAGTTAAAACATATCCACTTTGTGCAATTTTCATCATTTACAATATTCATTATAACTCTTTAAACATTCTTGTCAAGTCCTATACCTCTACTGATCTTGACCTTTTATATGCCATTTATTGTCAATAATTAAGACTCTCTTTCAAAACCTATACTAAACTCAAAAAGGGCCTCTATAACTTCATAAACACTTACAATAATTATATCACACCTATAACAAAGTCATCCCCACTACCATGCAATATTTTTTTCACAACTTGTAATTAAATCATACAAGATCCTGTCACACTCAACCTAGAAAGGAAATACCTTTCTCTTAGACCAATTGGTGCAACCATAAGAGAGTTGGTCTAAATAAGGATTGAATTTGCCTTTTTATTGATTGGGATGGACACTCACTTATAGACACACTTGAGAACATTAATATTACAATTGACACACTTAACACATCATCTTAATTGATTTCAAAAAAAAATTCAAATAAATAAATGAACACCATCACTCACACTCTCACATATTCCTAAACAAGATTGTTTTAAAATACTAAACATGAATAAAGATGCTATGTCTTAGTATCTCACTTTCTTTCCTCCTTACTACCTTGCTTCCATTCTAAAAGTTAACTTTTGTGACCAATTTTAGTATCTCTCTAACATCCCTAGATTCAAGAAATATCTCTTTAACTTCCATAATTTTAAATAAAAAACACAAGAGTTTGATGGCTTTTACTTTCCATAACTTTCAAGATTAAACATCAAACTGTTAGCAACAACTCCTTCCACATGTCACATAAAAATTATTTCCACAAATAAGTATTGTATGATAATGCAAGACCTCCATGTAGTAAAAAAATCAACACATAGGCTGAATAACAATATTATCGGTACTTATAAAAATATATACTAATCATATGTTTCTACACTGAAGAATCAATTCTACTAGCTCCCAAATGCTCAAGTGACATTTCAGGGCAAAAAAATATGTCATAACTTATTGTACATAAATAGTTTTTAAAAAATTATCTAAAACTTAATGTAAAACTCATGTTATCCATATAATATAATCTCAAAAATTATCTCCTCCTTGTTTACTCTACATTAAATAATCATCTTGTCAAATGGTTGTGACTTTAGAGGTAATTTAGACTGACATATGCATAGGAAAGATCTTTGCACTATGACATGAAATATTCATATTATTACAACACCATTCTCAGAGTTTCACAAGATTATGCAAAAAAATCTATGAACATAACATGAAAAAAACCAAATCTAACATATTATTAATTGATGTAAGATTTCCCTTCACCTTGGATGCTCTTGCATTGCTTTCCAATCAAAGAATGAAAATGTGAACACACATTAATATAAAATCATGACATGATCCAACCATTTTAAGATCATATTGGTGCTTGTAAAATAATTGCACCATGTAAATGATGACACATTATTTAAAATGTACATATAGAGGAGTGGGTCCACTAATCCCCATCAATGTTTATAATAACACCACACTTCATGCTCTCCCATGTACCACCTCATCAAGAAGGTACCACCTTTGTCATCTAGACTTTTAATTATATTAAAGTTGACACATATCATCTAGGTGGAGAGGGTAAACTTATCAATAATCGATCACCATGACGACATTATGTCAAAGATATAATTTAGGACATAGATATTGAGAACCCCTATGGAATGCCCACCAATGTTAAGTGACACCTAAATACATCAAGGTGATGGATATGACCTAGATGAATCAACTAAGTTGGGGAATTTTGGGTAAACTAAAATATTCATACTACAACATCCATCTTCATGCAAAGTTTAAAAGTGAGATGTGTTAGAAAAAATACTTCTCAGAGTATATTGTAGAAGAATTCCTAAAATTCTTAACTTCTTGAAAATAGACAAACTCTAAAACTCTCAATTTTAGAAAAGTAAAGTGAAAAAACAATTTATGCGAGTTTTTTTTTTAGGCCTCAAGCTTTCTAGGAGAGTAAATTCACTAGGGGGAATATTCCATGACTATGTCCTTCCTTACCACACACACACACACACACACACACACACACACACACACACACACACACACACACACACACACACACACACACACACACACACACACACACACACACACACACACACACACACACACACACACACACACGCACGCACGCACGCACGCACGCACACACGCACGCACACACGCACACACACACACACTTTTACTATTGTTTGCTAAGATCTTTGTTTATGTTGGGTATTTCATTTTGGGTATATCTTTGTTTATGCTGGTCATTTTCAAAAACCTAAACAATCATTAGGATCTTAGAGAAATAAGATATTTCCAAATGTTAATTCACACACACACACACACACACACACACACACACACACACACACACACACACACACACACACACACACACACACACACACACACACACACACACACACACACACACACACACACACACATGCATGCACGCACACACACGCACGCACCCACACGCACACACACACACTTTTACTCTTGTTTGCTACGATCTTTGTTTAAGTTGGGTATTTCATTTTGGGTATATCTTATTTTATGTTGGTCATTTTCAAAAACTTAAACAATCATTAGGATCTTAGAGAAATAAGATATTTCCAACTGTTAATACACACACACACACACACACACACACACACACACACACACACACACACACACACACACCCCCATGCACATGCACATGCACACACACACACACACATGCGTGCACATGCACATGCACATGCGCGCGCACACACACACACACACACACACACACACACACACACACACACACACACACACACACACACACACACACACACACACACACACACACACACACACACACACACACACACACACACACACACACACACACACACACACACACACACGCACATGCACACACATGCACAAACACACACACACACACTTTTACTCTTGTTTGCTAAGATCTTTATTTATGTTGGCTATTTCATTTTGGCTATATCTTTGTTTATGTTGGTCATTTTCAAAAACTTAAACAATCATTAGGATCTTAGAGAAATAAGATATTTCCATGTGTTAATACTCTCTCTCTCTCTCTCTCTCTCTCTCTCTCTATCACACACACACACACACACACACACACACACACACACACACACACACAAACACACACACACACACACACACACACACACACACACACACACACACACACACACACACACACACACACACACACACACACACACACACACACACACACACACACACACACACACACACACACACACACAAACACACACGCCCGCACCCCCACACCCATGCACATGCACACGCACACGCATGTGCACATGCGCACATGCACACACACACACATTATTGAAATGACTTCCAAATATCTATTTCCAGACAAAATTATTGGTTTGACATAATAAAATACTAAATCAAAATAGAATGGCATTTAGACCCATTTTCCTTGTGAGGAGAATCATCTCTATCCCAAGGTAGACTGCATGACGTATGATGGGTAGGAAATCTTATATATGGTGTCCCAACATGATAAGGACTTACTTTTAATTGATTAACTTTATAAAACTATCTATGAGAGGTTTCTAGATAACTAGGTGAGTAAAGTGTTTAACTAGAGGAGATACGAGATCCCTCAAGTCCTCCTACAAGGATTTAGAATTTAGGGGATGTGGATTAATTTCAAATGCTTGTTTCTAATAATTATTTTTATTATCCACTATTATCCAATGATTTGTTTATCCTCCACTATTTTATTTTCAGATATCACTTGCTCATCAATTGACTTTTAGCATGCCATAATGGAATAGTCAGGAATCTTATGATCTGGTGATTTGAATCTAAAGAAAGTGTTTGAGACATTGAAGTATGTAAATTTATTTGAGAAGTGGTCCATCGCTACTTGAATTTAAATTAACTATTTCAAGTCCTTAGTCAAATGAAAATCAACACAAACGTGCTTATGGGGGTGTGTAGATTAAAAATTATTAACTTCATGGTAAAGAACTTGCCTAATGAGTTTAATAATCTCATCAAAAAACAACCATAGAAGAAGTGGAAGTCATGAAATATTAACCCATAGATACACCTTAAGGGAGATCTCTTGAGAGACTTCGCAATTACAAGTCTAAGGGAAGTCAATCATGAGGGCATTCCTCAATAAATATTAGCTCGATTTGTAAAGGAGGGATTGGACATGAGATATCCCATTGAAGGAAGGAATAAAAAATGCCTTGGTGAGGTTATGAATACCAATGAACTACTTTGATGACCGATACAGGTATTGAGGGATTCCTAAAAGGGGATATGATTGACATAATAAGCAACAAGGTAATTATTTTCATACTAGTTACAAATACTATAAACAACATTAACTTGTAAATAGATATTATATGATGAGGATTATTAGAATCCATACCTTATCGTAAATCATTGAGACAAACCTCTAGGATTGTTTCATTGCCATCTTTCCCATTGTTTGCAATAATAGTTGTCATTGAGTGGTTGAGGGCCATTTAAACAGAAACAATAATACCAAAGGGTGGACATTAATGAATAAGAAGTGTGCACTTAATCTTGATACTCCCGTAAAAGTAGTATGGCACCAAGGCATAATAGATAAACAAAGTAATACATTATAGCCATGCAAACCCTAGTAGAAACTATTTTCCCTAAAAAACATTTCAATATTTCAAACATTCAAAGAAAACATCATTATACATAAATAATATCATATTTAGCAAAAAAATGTGTTGAATCAACATACTAATTAACATGAACGGTATTTTCATAAACATTTTGTAAAACTAGATAAACACTTTTAATTCCTACTTTGTTTTATAAGTAATACAAAATGCATAACATAAACATTCAAATTATGACATTGCATTTAATATTTTACAAAAAGAAATTCAACCACTATGAATTAACATGATAAAACTGTAAAATTTCTTAAACATTCTACATAACACACAATATACATTTTTTTCCAACAAGAAATTACTAGAATATTTTAAAAATGATAGACTTGCATTACATGTAATTAAATAAATATGATTAAAAGCGCTTATTAATTTGTTAAAACACCTACATATTCTCCACTGATAGCTTCCCCAACATTTATATTGAAATATGAATGAAAAAAATTAAAAACTTTAATCTTCAATAATAATATCATTACAACCACTGATGAGATGTGGGTGAGTTGGTAAAGTGATTTAGTTATTTCAAGAACCACCTAGGTTCAAATCTCAACGTGGTATTGGAGGCCGGATATGGCCGACCATTAAATATTCATGGACCAGTTGTGGCTAATCATTGGTATTCTTGGACCAGTTGTGTCCATTCATTAGTATTCTCTTAAGGATCTAACCCTTGATTGTGTCCAAGACTAGTTAGAGCTCTGGTCAAAAAATGATTAGAACAGGAACCCCTCGACCCTGACATCAAACTAAAAAAAATATCATTACAACTTCATCCATAAGATCTTACAAATTTTGAATTTAAAAGTATGTTGTAATGTTTTTTACCAATGTCTATATATATAGAAGAGGGAATACTTCTATTGTTGATTCCTATAGGAGAAACAATGTTATTAATTCAAATGACAACAATGATGCTCTTAGGTTTAATTATAATGCTTGTGAGCTTCATTAAAATTACACTTGTCAAATTCATTCAAATTATGACACCAAGACAATCAATTAAAATTAGAGCAACGTTGTGGAAAAATCATTCTAATAACTAATTTTTATTAAAAAAATTCTTATAATAAAAAACTAAACCATTGGTAAGGTTTTTATGTAATTATTTTTAATTTATATTTAAAAAACAGTTAAATATTATAAAATTTATAATTTAATTTGTATTAGTGATAGTAAAATTTGTTATTATAAATATTAAAAAGTACGAACACTATTAAAAAAATAAATATTTTTAAAAGGCCAAATTTTTATTTAATTTTTTTTTTTTTTTTTCAATTAAAAAAAATTTTAAAAAAATATATATCCAAATATTTTCAAACTAAAAAAATTACTATTATGATTAAAACATATAAATACTATTTTAAAATTTTTAATTATTAAAAGAAAAAAAAAAATCTAAATTGTAATAAAAAAGCAAATATATTTATGTGGAATAGTGTTAAATGCACCATATCTTAATATTTAGCAACACGTGAAAATATTAAATAATCGGTATAATATTCACCAACATTTAAACAACCGGTTCATTAAAACCAATCAATGCTCCTCACCAATTATTTAACCCTTAACCAAAAGCATGGTATCGTTTTATTTTAGTTTTAAAACCAAAAGCACAAATTACTGAAAATATACATGAATGTTTTGGATAACATAGATAAGTATGAGAGAAATTCATATCCTCTCTCAATGGAAAGGAAATATGTTTCTCTTAATAGGGTCAAATATAGCGGTTTAATAAACAATAAATAAAAAATATTCAAAATAACTTTCAGATGGCCCGTTCTACTTAGGCTCTCTTAAACATTCAAGATTTATTTCAGATCTCTACACTTACAATCATATATAATAAATGGGTAAACATATACGAAATGGTTTGAAAAATGTTTGAAAAACTATCATATTACACTGGTTTTGTCAAACTGAGTTTTCATATCAGATACCAAAGGCTATTTTCTAACTGAATGACAGCCTATCATTAATATGGCATAATATTATAAGTAACACAACGTGGAAATTAAAGTTTTTCCAGGCTAAAATCTATTCTCAGACCTAACACACTAACCAAAGTTATTTATTTGATGGTTTGTGCAGGGGCTTCCAGATTATCTACTGTCTGATGCAGCTGACTTAGTAAATCATACGAATTTCTGAACACAGTAGAGTCACTATGGTGGTTATGAGTCCCTTTGTAAGTTGTGAGAACGAACTCAGGATCATCTTCACACCGTTGGCTTGTCTTCTTAACCCCACATCCTCCTATTTTGCATTTGAAATAAAACCTACAGGAATTGTTGAAACCAAAGTCAAGAATTCAAGTAAATATGAAGCCCAAAGCATTGTTAACAGCTTGTAACTAGTATGAATAGATTTACCTCTTGTAGTGGCTATTTTTTATTTGTTTCTGACCATATTTCTTCCAGAGGAATCCATCATCTAGAGTGTCTGTTTCGCTCTTTGTTTTCAGAGTAATTACGTTAGATGGAGCAGTGCTCTCACTTTGAATTATGTCTGCTGAAGGTGACTCCATGTCTCTCTGCTTTGAAATATGATCAGGCAAGAAAATATAATAATGAAGTGCTAATAGATTTGGCTTTGAGGAGTGGATTAGGTAAAAACTTTATGTAATTAGCACGAGAGGGCCGTGGAAACATGGCTGAGGTTGCATGAGGAGAAAGGTACAGGCTTCTTTATCCATGTTATGAGTACCATTAGGGCAGGGCCAGCTACCAAAATCAGATTAAATTGTACTCACATTTTGCCTATGGTATTCATTCAGATCTTTTAGAGAGACGATGGAGTGGCAATCAGGGATACAAGTTGAACGAATGCAACAGCTAACGATACCTTTTTATGTGATAGTTATCACAACAAAAACCAAATAAATAAGTCATCTCGAAAGGCCCTTCGAATATAGGCCATGTAGATATATTTGGACTCGAAATTGATGATATTAGCTTTTCATGATATCAATATTCAAATTAAACTTTATTAATAATGGATTGAAATTTGGATATTATTGAAATTTTATATTAGACAATTAGATTCTTATATAAGCAAATCTTGATTTTAATATTAAAAATATTAGATTTCAATGGTGTCACTTTTTGTTTGTATTCTTAGTATTATATATATATATATATATATATATATATATATATATATATATATATATATATATATATGTATGTATATATATATATGTATATATATATATATGTATGTATATATATATGTATATATATGTATATATATATATATGTGTGTGTGTGTGTGTATATATATATCTTACAATACAATTAATAAAAATATTATAAGTAAGCAAAGTATGTAAACAAAATATTTTGTCTATTAGCGTACTGGGAAACAAAATAGGTCCGATCAGCCAAAGTAGGAAGATTAGTCGTCCAAATGTGTAAGTTTATCACATCAAAAGGAGACTACTCTCTCCTCTCATCAAGAGGAGGTTCCCTATGGATATGCTATATATATGTATAAACAGAAAATAATACTCAAGGGTAGGACAAGACATCCATCTCTCTTTCTTCAGAGATGATGTGTACGAAACAAAGGAAAAACTCAAGGGAAATGACAGACAACAATCCTCTTCTTTTAGAAGAACTATTCAGCCAACCACAAGAATACTCCTGGAAATAAAAGCAAAATGTAACTGAGGGTGTAGTAACCAGCAAATCGAGATACAGCACAAAGTCTCTACCTGAAATGCTCAAGAGTAATATACGAAGGACAATGAGGGTGCAAAGTCGTCCCAAAGTCCTTTACACATCAATGAAAAGAAAACACACTGAAGGTAGCTATGGGGGCACAAAGTCTCTCCACAGTTGATTCTTCAGGATACCTTCTTGAACAATTTTACTAATCCTACTTGTTAAATTAATGGAACAAAAAATATATCAAGTAAAAAGACATAAGAACATCTTCCTTAACAACAAAGATATCACAACACAAAGTCTGAAAAAGTTCCTTGCTTTCTTATTCCAATAACAAAATATGATCAACAGACTGAGCAGAAAGTCTCAATGATGCCTCTCAATTTCGGTAGGGTTTCGTTCAAATTGTCAAAAAAGAGATAGTTTTACAATGAAAGAAAGTCCCTTATATAGCCACTTCAAGAAGGACTCGAGAATAGTAATACATCATGATGCATTTGGAACTGTTAGGAAGACAAGTTGGAACTTTGGGACATTTTACCCATTTGATCTTCTTAATGTAGATAAACAAGCCACGCAATTAAAAGATTGCAACTTTCAATGTTTAGCTGGCAGTCTGATCTTGTCTTCATCATTCCTCCTTTCCTGATTAATTGAATCGGGCTCTAGATTCATTCATTGTTCTGTCTTTCCTCGCTTTCAACTAGTTTTGGTCTTGAATTTTGGGAATGCATTTGGGTCTATAAATTAAAAGGATCAATGGCTACTTCATGGACTTTAAAATTGATGTTTACATGCCTGTCGATGTGCTCTCAATGGCTAGTTCACTGTCTTGAATTTGACATCTTCGAGCACTTCACCCCTTGGTCCTCTTTCGGCTTTCGGCTTTGTATTCTTCCAGATTGGACTTGCCCTTTTAGGCCTTGATAAATGACCTGTGTCGAGTTAGACTAGCCTTTACTTTGGCCGCTGAGAGTCCCCTGCAAGGGCGCCTACCCTTTGGGGTCCTTCGGTAGCCCTTTGCCTTGGCAGTTCCTGCAGATAAATCCCCGGGCTTTCTATTTGAGTCTCCTGCAAACTATCCTTCAGGCAAATTCCTAAGTGCTTTCTCCCACGGGTAATTTCTGTGGACATTTGTCCCACAGAAAATTCTTGTGGGCAATTTGCTCGAGGAAAATTTATGTGGACAAAAAGTCTGGGGAAAATTCCCGTGAACAAAATTCTGCACAAATTTGTTTCGCAAAGTCTTTGACTGATCTTTGGATTTTTTGCGCCTGCTACCACTTAGAATTCTTTCGAGCTTTTTGTTCGAAGGAATTCTCGGACAAAAATCTGAAATAATTAAGTCTTAACCAATTTTAAATGCCTTAAACAATATGAAAGAATTACCTCTCAAGCTTCTTTGAAAATGACACTTCGGAAGGGTGATTTTATTGATTAAGTGTCCTCCGCAAGGGCACTTGTCCTTCAAAAAGCTTCCTTTTGCATTGAGATGCCCCTTTGAACTTTGGCAATGAACCATTCCATTAAACCAAGATGTTGAACCAATCGGTTGAACCAAAAATGGTTTATTGAATGAAATAAGTCGATGAACTAAGCATTGAACTAAACAGTTGAACTTGACTTTGAATCAACAGTTGAACTATTTCGTTGAACCAAGGCTTTGAACCAAAAAGGTTCAAGCCAATAGTTCAAACCAATGGTTCAATCGAATGAATCGACTAAACAAACCAAGTGAATGAACTGAGTGAATGAACCTGTTGTTGAACTTGTTCATTGAACCAAGATGTTGAACCAAGTTTTGGTTCAACAGTTCAAACAAAGCTTTGAAAAATGTCTTTGAACTTGTTGTTGAACCTTGAGACATTGAACCAAAGGATGGGAATGAACCAACTGAGTGAACTATTTGGTTGAACCAAAAGATGTTGAGTGAAATAAAGTGTTGAACTGCTTGGTTGAATCGAGCCATTTGAATTGTTCCTTTGGTTGAACCCACTGTTGAACCTTGAACCCGTTGAACCCATTAAACCAAAGTGGTTGAATGGTTCAAGCTGCCTTGATTTGGTTAAGTGTTTGGAATCTGATGAACCAATTGCAATGATTGAACTTTGAACCTTGATGAAATGTTTAACTCTTGCCAAAGATGTTGAACTTGTTGAACCTTGAACCCGTTGAACCTTTGAACCAAAGTGGTTCAATGGTTCAACAGTTTAATGGTTCAAGTCTTTTTTTGCACTCAGATGTTTGTTGATGAAGATTTTCAACTGAACCAAAGCTCTAAACCAATTCTTTGAACCAAAAGACATTGAATTAGAGGATGAACCAAACATTGAACCTGTTGTTGATGTTTGCCAATGGAGATTTCTATTTGAACCAAGACTCTAAACCAATCCTGGAGAATGACTAAGTGTTGAAAACTAATTCTTTTGACTAAAACTACTTGCAGAAGCCTTTGAACCTATATAAATGAACCTGCCTGCACAGTCTGTAGAAACAAAGTTTGTAGAAATCAACATGTAAAACCCATTGAACTTGACCTACAGAGTCCATAGATTTTTTGAGAAGTTTGGAAAATGAGGAATTTGAATGTCTAGGACAAATTTTGGAAATAGAAGAGACAATTTTGGTCTGTAAGACCAAAATAGTTCAAATGTTGTCCCAAAAATGATAGCTATTTTTGGGGGACAATAGCTGGCTCCAATTGGGGAACGTCTGTCAATTACAAAATGAATTGAAAGGAGTAGAATTCAGAATTTCCAGTGTCTTCATGTGTAACATTGGGCTTTGGAGTCATACTACCCAGAAATGAAAGGTATCAAAAATAAAATAAACAAAACAAAATAGAATTAAAACTGTACAAATATACATATATATAGAGGCAATGATCTGATACTTCAAGAGTTGAAGTGTTTCAGATGCTGCCCATCATGGGGCAAAGAAAAGAGTGTGCCATCTTGGTATTTCAATAGAAATATGTTTTCGCTAATGTGTTGATGAATTATAAATGGGCCTCTCTAAAGGGAGTCAAACTTTCCATGCATCCCCTTTGGTTCTCTTCTTTTATCCCATAGCAAGACTTGATCCCCAATCTAGAAATCATGATTTCTAGCCTTTTGATCAAAGAGATTCTTTACTAGACTTTGATGAGTAGAAATTCTATCTACTGCCACGGTTCTCTGTTCCTCCAGCTAAGTCAGGCACATGATTCTTTTGTCAAGAGAACTCTCATATGTCTAATCTTCAATGGCCTTTGCTAATTTCAAGGCTGGTAACCCTAAGGTGATTGTTATCTCAAAATTGATACCATAAAGAAGTTGAAAAGGAGACATACCAATTGCCCTCTTTGGTGTGATCCTGTCTACCCATAGAGCATTAACCAATGCTTTATGCCATGTCCCTTGATTATCACCTGCTAGCTTTTTGATAATAGTTACCAAATTCTTATTGTTGGACTCAGCTTGTCCATTTCCTTGTGGAAAATAATCAGAAGAATGAGAGTGTAATTCAATAATGAAAATAGAATTATGTAATCTCTTGAGAGGTGAAACAAGCTACATTATCAGTAACAATTTTGAGTGGAACTCCAAACCTAGAAATGATATTTTCTTTGAGGAAGTTGCATACAAATTTTGAAGTAGCATGTTTAGTTAGGATTGCTTCTACCCACTTGGTGAAATAATTAGTTGTTGTAAGGACATAATCATGTACAACACTTGAAGATGGGTTTATTGTCCCAATAAAATCAAGTCTCCATTGCTAGAAAGGTTCTTCTATGATTACTGGCTTGAGAGGTAGGGCAGCCAACTTGGGTCTTCCAACAAATTACTGGTAAAGTTCACATTTCCTCACCCACTTATGTGCATCTTGGAAAAGAGTTAGCCAGTAATACCTAGCTCAAAATTTTGTGAGTAGTCACAGGAGTAGAAAAATGACCTCCACAGGCTAGATTATCGAAAGATTTCAAAAGCTGGGTTTGTTGTTCTTTGTCTACCCAGCGAAGGAATACTCCATCTATGTTTCTTTTCTACAGGCCATTATCCCAAAGGAAAAAATTGGTAGATTTCATATCGATAGTCCTCCTTTCTTTGTAAGACAAATGAGTAGGACATTCACCATAAGTCAAAAAATAGGTAGTACTTGAGTACCATTCATTGTTAGTGGAGACAAAAAGGACTGCTAGCGTATCTTCCACTTCAACTTTGTCACACTATGTATCTTCTGCTTATTGTCAGCCATTAATTGGCATAGGCCTTTTCCCCTGACCAGCTTTGTTGGCTTGATATCTAGATCAAACTCTTGGATCTTTGCAATCCAATTACCTCTTTCTGT
Source organism: Torreya grandis (assembly GCA_037957365.1). Classification (NCBI taxonomy): domain Eukaryota; kingdom Viridiplantae; phylum Streptophyta; class Pinopsida; order Cupressales; family Taxaceae; genus Torreya; species Torreya grandis. Next base: position 1,478,876 of record JARHVA010002628.1, read on the forward strand.
GCCAAACTCCTGCTAAGTTATTATAGACTTGACTATAGTGTCAAGAACTAAGGCAGTAGTGTGTGAATTCAAAATAAAAAAGCGGAAATGTTTGGCTACTTTTACCAATGCACAGGCGTGCTTCTCTATATTTGAATACTTTATTTCATGAGTTTTGAGAGGGAAACTCATGAAAGAGATGGGGGATTCCATACCTTCCTTGTCCTAATGAACAAGAATCACTGAAAGAGTGTGATCAAACGCATAGTTGTATATGATGAAATCTCTATGGTAATCTAGACAAACCAAGGTAGGGGCGTGAGTAATGGCAGTCTTGATGTCTTGAAATGCTGATTTGCCTTCTTTAGTCGAGATGAAGGTAGTCTTCCCTTTCATCATGTTCATATGTGTCTTGTCTTCTCAACAAATTTAGGGATGAATCTCCGTAAGAAATTCACTTTTCCAAAGAAAGAGTGAACAACATTTTTATTTATAAAGAAATTCAGCTCTTGAATAGACTTAACTCTGTCTGAGTCAATCTTTATGCCTTCTTTAGACACAATGTGTCCAAGGAGTTTCCCTTCTGTTACTCCAAAAATATACTTATTAGGATTCAAGGAAATACCATTCTGGCGACAACGCTCCAGCACTTGTTATAAGTGGTGCACATGATCAGATCAATGCTTTGAAAAGATAATTAAGTCATCAAGATATACTACTATGAATTTTCCAATCTCATCTTTAAAAGCCATGTCCATAGCTCTCTGAAAGGTAGCACCAGCATTTATTAAGCCAAAAAGCATTCTTTTATATGAAAATGTACCCCAAGGTGTGGTGAATGTAGTCTTGTATTGGTCAGCTTCATGAACTTTAACTTGATTATAACCGAAGAAGCCATCTAGCATTGATAACATCTCTAATCCTATTACTATTTGAATCACTTGGTCCATGATTGGCAAAGGGTAATTGTCTTTCAGAGATGACTGATTCAGATCCTGAAATCTACACAAATGCAGATTTCACCATTTTTCTTCCTTACAGGTACTATGTTCATAATCCATGTAGAATGATGGATTGAGAAGATAATTCTAGCATTTAACATTTTTTGTATCTCAGACATAATAGTACCTAAATTTTTTGGATTGTATTATTTGGATTTTTGCTTGTAGGGCATTGAATCAGTGTTGAGAGGAATTGGATGGCAAATTTTATCAGGTCTGAGAGACTTCAGGTCTTCAGAAGAATACGCTAGACATCAATGTATTGACAGAGCAAAGAGGTGAATTTAAATCTTTCTTCAGGGGTGCAACACTTACTAATGTTGACCATCTTGGGATTTTCTTTGTTGGTCAGATTTACTCGGTCAAATCACTGAGAGAAATTTGAATACATTTACTATTGTTTGACAAATCTATCATGCTTATCAAATAGCTTTTCAATAGAAACCAAGCCTTTGGGAATTTTGTTTCCTTTTAGCTGTAGGAATTCTTCATTCATATCTAAACTGGATTTAGAAATAGATTTAGACTTCTGAGATTCGCTGCCATCAAAATACAGCTGTTCAAAATTGTCTTTTCATTCTAGAAAAGCAATGATCTGATGATCATCATTGAATATTTTCCAATGATCAGCATTGTGAGGAACACTTAGTCTATAGACCAGCTCAATGGTATACTTATTTTCTTTGAAATATCAATGACGAACTAAGAGAGTTCCTGAAATAGCAAGTGCATCAGCTTTGTCATTAGACTCTTTGGGTATGGAAGAAATATTGAAAGCATCAAAGCTTTCAATTTGGTCCCAAACCAGGTTGTGGTAGTGGTGTAACCTCTCATTCTTAGTCTGATATAGATTTCTCACTTGACAGACCACTAATTCAGCATCCCCTTTGGCATGAAGAAACTTGATGCCTCTTTCTTGAGAAGCCTTCATGCCCAGCAACAGAGATTCATACTCAAATATATTTTTAGTGTTGTTGAATTGTAATTTATAGGATAAAGAAAACATATCTCCTTGAGGAGATATCAAGACAATCCCAACTCCCGAACCAGTGGAGGAACAGCTACCATCAAATTCTAGAGTCCGAATTTCATCAGATACTTACTTTTCTTCAATTTTTCTTTCATCAGAGATGGAGGGCCCTTCTTCATCTATATATAGAAATTAGTTACCCATACCTATAGATTCAAAAAGGATTTGAGCTTTAGGGGCTGATGTTTGGGTGACTACATACTTTGCTTCCTTTTTAGGGAGTAATCTCTTCATCACACCTTGGACAGGGATCCTCGCCTTAGATAGATCCATGTTCAATTCCCCTCCTACGTCTTTACAAAAATTTCATCCAAGAAAAATGCCATAGGATGCTAGAATGTCAGCTACCAAGACAATCATCTTAATCCTCTTGTTTAGAAAGGCTGTGAATACAAATTGGGCATCTTTGATTTGCCCCAGCAATGGTACTTTCTTGTTCTCTATAGAGAAACATCTCCCAAATGTCTTGGTCAGTGTGAGACCAAGAGACTCAGCGGCTTTAGTAGGCATGACATTGTCAGATGCACTTGAGTCTATTATACAGTTACTCAACTTGTGGCCATTGATTAACAGGGAAACATAGAAGGGTTCTATTTTTCCAGGAGTAGCTGGAGGAGTAATGACCAAATTATTTGGAATATGCGTGTTCTTTTGAGAATCAAGAGTTAATTTTTTAGCCTTTTGTCCTGTAGGGATGGTTTGATTTTTAACATATTGAACTAGCTTATTTAGTTGATCCAGATTAGACTTCAGGTATTCAAATTCAGACATATGTATTTTTGTCTTCTTGACATGATCAATTATGTCAAATGGTTGAATTGAGCTAGGTACGAAGAAAGGTACTTCAACTTTTTGAGTTTTAAGAGGGATGGGAGGTAGGATGGTTTGCGAATTGGGAGTAGAAGGTGAAGGCGAAATAGATGTATTTATCTTTTGGGTGATGACTGGGTCTTTTGATTGAAAAGGCAGAGTAGTCCCACGTTTAGCAATTGTGATTACTGGTTGAGGTTGTTCTTCTATCTTTTCTTTATCAGCTTGCTAGACTGATTGGTTCTTCGATCTGGTAAACACTACATATGATCCATCTGAAGCTTCTCCTTTGCTTCTGGGTTCATCCTAGTAATTCAAGAAACTAATGTGGGAGTCTCCAGCTGATTCTTCTTGATTGTCTTCAATGATATCAGCATCATTTTATTGATTCAATTCAAGATGGAAAGAGAATTTTGATTCTGCTTCAAGGTATCCCATTGCTGAATTGGTTGGTGGAGCTTCCAGGGCAAGTTTTCCTTATGGGGGAGGAAGGTGATTTTGTTGCCCTTGGTTCCTGGCAACATTTCCATGATATGACTGATTTGGGAATGTCCTTTTATATGTAGGAGCAGAAGACATTCCTTGAGCCATTTGCTTCTTAAGAGCAAGCAACTCATTTGCTAATTTTTGCACCATTGGATCTATGGTGCTTGTAGATGCAAATTCAGAAGATGATGAAGCTCTATTTCTATTTGGATCTCTTCTTATCTTCCGTGCTAAGATGAGATCATCTTCTATTTCAGTGGCCAAAAGTTGAGTTGCAGTGAGATCTATTAGGTGCAATGAGATCTGGCTTTAGTAGGAGGGAAGCTCTTGGTTCATTGGAGATGATATGGTGAAGGAAACAGATCAAAATCACTTTGTTGTACCAGCTCAAACATAGGGTCAATGATACCTTTAGCCCTTTGGCTTCATGTATACCTTGAATCTACCAGATTGTAACACAAAAATGGAAAAGATTTGACTTTGATTCAGTTTGAAGCTTGAGGATTTAAACTCTGCATTCTTTCCTTGTTAGTGTGGAGGTGAATGAATAGGGTATAAATGGATAATGGGTATTTCTCCAGCAAAGTCACCAAAAACTGTTGGTTGAATATTTTGTCTATCAGCATACTGGTAAACAAAATAGGTTTGATGAGCCAAAGTAGGAAGATTAGTCATCTAAATGTGTAAGTTTATCACATCAGAGGGAGACTGCTCTCTCCTCTCATCAAGGGGAGGTTCCCTGTGGATATATGTGTGTGTGTGTGTGTGTGTGTGTGTGTGTGTGTGTGTGTGTGTGTGTGTGTGTGTGTGTGTGTGTGTGTGTAAATAGAAAATAATACTCAAGAGTAGTACAAGACATCCATCTCTCTTTCTTCAGAGATGATGTGTACAAAATAAAGGAAAAAATCAATGGAAATGACAGACAACACTCCTCTTCTTTCAAAAGAACTATTCGGCCAGCCACACGAATACTCCTGGAAATAAAAGCAAAATGTAATTAAGGGTGTAATAACCAGCAAATTGAGATACAACACAAAGTCTCTACCTAAAATGCTCAAGAGTAATATACGAAGGACAATGAGGGTGTAAAGTCGTCCCAAAGTCCTTTACACGTCAATGAAAAGAAAACACACTGAAGGTAGCTATGGGGGCACAAAGTCTCTCCACAGTTGATTCTTCCAGACACCTTCTTGAACAATTTTACTAATCCTGCTTGTTAAATTGATGGAATAGAAAATATATCAAGGAAAAAGACATAAGAACATATTTCTTAACAACAAAGATATCAGAGTACAAAGTCTGAAAAAGCTCCTTGCTTTGTTATTCCAATAACAAAATATGATCAACAGATTGAGCACAAAGACTCAATGATGCCTCTCAATTTGGGCAAAGTTTCATTTAGATTGTCAAAAAAGAGATCCTTTTACAATGAAAGAAAGTCCCTTATATAGCCACTTCAAGAAGGACTCGAGAACAATAATACATCATGATGCATTGGAAACTATTAGGAAGACAAGCTAGAAGTTTGGGGCATTTTACCCATTTGATCTTCTCAATGTAGATAAACAAGCCACGCAATTGAAAGATTGCAACTTTCAATGTTTAGCTGGCAGTCTGATCTTGTCTTCATCATTCCTCCTTTTTTGGTTAATTGAATTGAGCCCTGGATTCATTCATTGTTCTGTCTTTCCTCAGTTTCAATTGGTTTTGGTCTTGAATTCTAGGAATGCATTCGGGTCTATAAATTCAAAGGATCAACAGCTACTTTATGGACTTTAAAATTGATGTTTACATGCATGTCTATGTGCTCTGAATGGCTAGTTCACTGTCTTGAATTTGACATCTTCGGGTGCGTCACCCCTTGGTCCTCTTTCGACTTTCAACTTTGTATTCTTATATATTGGACATGCCATTTTGGGCCTTGAGAAATGACTTGTGTTGAGTTAGAATAGCCTTTTACTTTGGCCATCGAGAGTCCCCCACAATGGCACTTGCCCTTTGGGGTCCTTTGGCAGCCCTTTGCGTTGGCAGTTCTCGCAGACAAATCCCTAGGCTTTCTATTTCAGTCTTCTGCAAACTATCCTTTGGGGAAATTTCTGGGTGTTTTCTCCCATGGGTAATTTCCATGGACATTTGTCCCATAGACAATTTGCCCAGGGAAAATTTTTGCAGACAAAAAGTCTGGGGAAAATTCTCGTAAACAAAAGTCTGCATAAATTTGTTCCACAAAGTCTTTGACTGGTCTTTGGATTTTTTGCGCCTGCTGCCACTTAGAATTCTTTCAAGATTTTTGTCCAAATGAATTCTTAGACAAAAATCTAAAAGAATTAAATATTAACCAATTTTAAGTGCCTTAAACAATCTGAAAGAATTACCTCTCAGGTTTCTTTGAAAATGACCCTTTGGAAGGGTGCTTTTATTGATTAAGTGTCCTCTGCAAGGGAAATTGTCCTTCAGAAAGCTTCCTTTTGCATTGAATTGCCCCTTTGAACTTTGGCAATGAACCATTCCATTGAACCAAGATGTTGAACCAATCAGTTGAACCAAAAATGGTTCAAGCTAATGATTCAAGCTAATGGTTCAATGAATTAAACAAGTCGATGAACTAAGCATTGAACCAAACAGTTGAACTTGCCTTTGAACCAATAGTTGAACCAATCGGTTGAACCAAGGCTTTAAACCAAAATGGTTCAAGCCAATGGTTCAAACCAATGGTTTAATCGAATGAACCAACTAAATGAACCAAGCGAATGAACCCAGTGAATGAACCTGTTGTTGAACCTTGAGACGTTGAACCAAAGGATGAACTAAAGGAATGAACCAACTGAGTGAACTATTTTTTTGAACTAAAAGATGCTGATTGAAATAAAGCGTTGAACCGCTTGGTTGAACTGAGCCATTTGAACCATTCCTTTGGTTGAACCCACCATTGAACCTTAAACCCGTTGAACCCATTGAACCAAAGTGGTTTAATGGTTCAAGCTGCCTTGATTTGGTTAAGTGTTTGGAATTCGATGAACCAATTGCAATGATTGAACTTTGAACCTTGATGAAATGTTTAACTCTTGCCAAAGATGTTGAACTTGTTGAACATTGAACCATTAAACCCATTGAACCTTTGAACCAAAGTGGTTCAATGGTTCAACAGTTTAATGGTTCAAGTCTTTTTTGCACTCAGATGTTTGATGATGAATATTTTCAATTGAACCAAAGCTCTGAACCAATTCTTTGAACCAAAAGACATTGAATAAGAGGATGAACCAAACGTTCAACCTGCTATTGATGTTTGCCGATGGGGATTTCTATTTGAACCAAGACTCTGAACCAATCCCAAAGAGTGACTAAGTGTTAAAAACTGATTCTTTTGACTGAATCCACTTGCAGAAGCCTTTGAACTTGTATAAATGAACCTACCTACACAATCCATAGAAATAAAATCCATAGAAATCAACATATAAAAACAATTGAACTTGACCTGTAGAGTCCGTAGATTTTTTGAGAAGCTTGGAAAATGAGGAATTTGAATGTCTAGGAAAAAATTTTGGAAATGGAAGAGACCATTTTGGTCTATAAGACCAAAATAGTTCAAATGTTGTCCCAAAAATGACAGCTATTTTTGGGGGACAACACAATGGTAAGAAAATTAATACATACATACATATATATATATATATATATATATATATATATATATATATATATATATATATATATATATATATATGTTTATAGTTGTTTAATAAAAAATAAATTGTAACATAAAGAGAGAAATGTATAATATTTAATCATTGATTAATGGTATATGTCAATATATATTTTATCATATTGTTTTGGAGTTTCAATTTTACATTGTTTCAAATCCATTTAATATAAAAATATTCAAGTTAACATTTTTTATTTAAGATATTGGAGTTTCAGTTTTGTTCTAAATATTAGAATATAAAATAGTCAAAATTTATAAATTATAGTTCATATATTGAAATACATACTAAAATTAACAAATTTACATTTAAAAAAATAATAATTCGATTTACAACAAGATGGATATCATTGACATAAGAGTATATGCATTCAAAATCAATCTTGAATCATCAAAAAGTATGAGTAGTGATAAGTAGCAATAAGGAATTTATGTAGGCCTTTGGGTTTTGAATTTACTATGGTATAATAGAACCAATCCAAGAGTTGCATGGTATCTTCCCGATCATCCAATAATCATTTCAAGATGCAACATATTGTTCTTCAATTGAAAAAACATGAAAATATGACACACAACCATGCTCTTAAATATTTCTTTAGAACATTGCTACATCTCACACCATGTTTACAAAATTTGAATAACATTAGCTTGTGGCACATCCATTCAATAAATGATGCACAATAATGCTTCTATACAATAAAACTCATAACAACTACATGGACACTTCATGTAAAGTTTTAGTATATTTCATCATGTATTAGAGGCTCATGGTATGCTAATACATTTTTCAAAGTTTCATGCACCTATCATAGAAACCATATAAGTGATCCAAGGTGAAAATTTATTAAGGTTAAATGATACATCTCATGCATGGAAGCTAAAATATTCTTAAGTCTATAATAATTATTGGGTAATTCCTTGATAAAGAGATGAGACAAGTTTCATTGGAGTTTGGTCTAGAAGAAGAGAATGCATTGGTTGGTATCGATTCACTTAACAAGAAGAAAAAACTTCAAAATATTCAACCATTAGAGAGCTATGAGAAGATATTTTATATACCATGGAAATATGAGTATCAAATTGTAGGATAGAACCACATCCCTAAGTGGACTAACATATTTTAATATAACATGTGTTTGTAACATGAAAAAGGATTTAGGTATGTTTTTGTTAGTGAATTATAATTTTATGACCAAAGAAACTAAATATAACGATGTTCTTTTCTGTTATGTGCATGAAATTTACATGTATGTCCACTATTCAGTGTTAAGTTCATAGCTTGCATGGTATAATGTCATATTTCATTGGAATTATTAACATGAAATATACCAATTGGTATCAAATCAAGGTCATTCATTGATGGAAAAAATATTTGAGACTCTAGTGACTCTGTTCTTAGTGTGAGAAAACTACTATAATTATAGAGACCCATGCGTGTAATTAGGAAAGGTAGATAGAGGAGGATTGTATGCATGAAGTAGGATGACCAATAATAATAATAATAATTTTTTATATATATTAGGGTATAAATAAGGTCATATCGATCATATGTATAATTGGATTATCAAGTAATGCCCTAGAATAACCATAGACATATTAGAGGGTAATATATAGGTAATGTCAAGAGGATAGGATTCCAAAACTTATGTCTGATAAAAAGTATGCCTCTCACCAAGCCTTAAGATGAATCAATGATTGTAATAATGGTAACAAAAGAGGGTATCAAGAATACTAAATTCAAGGAACTCATGAGCAAAGTTACGCTAGATCCAAGGTAGTTAGAACATACTAAAATACTAAGGAAGTAAGTGGTACAATGGTCAACCAATGGGAATTTGATGCAACCTAAGGGGATAATGGAAAGCCTAAGAAACCCTATAGCTATACTAGGTTTTATAGTATAAGGAGTATAATCATGGATAAATCATAGACATCCACTATAAGAATAACCAAATAATATCTATCCACTAAGTGAATAAATGAAAGAGAATAGGGATAAAGATACTTACATTAGGGTGAATTTCCGATGCATCAATATTATTATAAATAATAAAATAGCCCATGGATATCCATCATAGACACCATCAACATAAATTATCCAGATAAGAGAGGCATTCACCAATAAAGACACATTATATTAAATATGTGTAATATATTATTTTAACCTTTTAGGACATAGATGAATGCAAATCCTATGTTGTTAAAGGGGTTGAGTATAGTAAATCAAGGTAAAAATATGTAATAAATACATCCACTAATTTATAATAAAAATTGACTTAATTTGATCTTTTTAAAAATAGTAATAAATAATATAAATAACAACTAAGTCAAAAAAATGACTAAAAAGAGAGAGATGGAGGATAAAAACTAAGGCAGACACTAGTATGAGTGTCAAAAATAAGATCAAAGTGTCAAAACCCCTCCTAGATAGTAGCAGTCTAATTGGATAGTAGTTCCCTATGACATTAATGTCCTTGTTTTAGTAGTAGTGTCCTTTATGTATACCTATTTCAAGATTGTGGGTGCACTTGTGTCTGGGTCTGTCAAGCTTGTTCTTGTGTGAACAAGTTCTATATTTCTCTATATGACCTCTTTGACTAATTTTATGAACAAACCCTAATATTTAATGTTACTAGGGTATATGGTTGATATAAACAGTAAAGTGTGTTATTAGTGGGGTAGGTTGGACATCTTTAACACCCTAATATGATGATATTTTCCTACATATAAATACTTTGAAGAGGGATCAAGCTCAATGTACTTCTCCCCACCTAAGTCTTGTTGTAAGTGCAAGTGAAGCTAGTGTGATTGTAGACTTGAGTGCTTTCAATGTACTTAAGACTATAAAACTAAGTAATCTGAGCTTAGGAATATTATATATGGTTTTATGTAGAATTAGGGCAAAATAAAGGTTACTAACCATGATTGTGCATAATTGTTTCTGAGTTTGTATGTGTAATTTACATCTAATTTCTACATAATGGTTAGATAGTTAAAATTCATGTATATATTTTGTTCTAGTGCTTATGCAGTTAAGAGGTCTAGGTTAAACCTAGGTGGTCTTAGATTTGAAAATATATCCATTGGTTGAAAAAGGAACAAAAGGATAGTACCATCCAAATTGGGATACTAGCGTCATGTGGTGCTACTATCCCTAGTATGGTGTTAGTGCCTAGGTGGTAGACCCTAAGGCATGAAGGGCCATGATGTCAAAATGAGGGTCTGGGACTACTTTAGGAATGTCTATGGATTCTTGTGGCATGCACAAAGGTTTTATAAGTGTGAAAATATTCCCTAAGATAGGTCTATATCTAAGCTAGGGATGGGTGATCTCAACTATCACTCTTAGCACACAAGTGTCATTTAAGGTGATCACATTCCCTTCCCTTATTCTAGAAATGCAACAAAGTGAAATGACTGGAATAAAGAAAACATAAGTGTACCTAGACTTACTTAAGAGGTGAAGCTTGTGAATCTGGATCTGAGTATGTGAAACATGTTCCATTAGTTGTACAACAAATGAAACATGCATAGATCAATCCTTACTTAGGAGATATCAAAAGTAAAGACAAAATTGAGTAAAGATTAAAAATTTAGTAAAGGAATAAAATTGAGTAAAGAGATAATAGATAATAAAACATGGTTAAGGTTGCATGAGAAGAAACGTATAATCTTATTTATCCATGTTATGAGTACCCGGGGTACCAGTAGGGTAGGGCCAGCTACTAAAATTGGATTAAATTATACTTACATTTTACTTATGGTATTCATTTAGATATTTTAGAGAAATGATTGAGTGGCAATCAGGTATGAAAGTTGAATGAATGCGACAACTAATGATAACCTTTTTATATGATAGATATGACAACCAAAATCAAATAAATTATATGTGATCTTAGAAGGTCCTTATACTATAGGCTATGTAGATATATTTGGACTCGAAATGGATGATATTAGCTTTTCCTAATATCAATATTCAAATGAAACTTTGTTATTATTGGATTGAAATTTGGATATTATTGAGAATTTACATTAGATAGTTAGATTCTAATATAAGCAATTTGGATTTCCATATTAAAAATATCATATTTTAATGGTGGCACTTTATGTTTTTAATGTTAGTAGTATTATTTTGGTTACCATTAATTATTTTTATTGATTGTATTTTAAGGTAGATATATATAATTAAAAAAAATATTGGTTGTTTAATGAAAAATAATTAATTGCAATGGAATGAAATTTAAAAAAAATGTAAATTTGTTATTTTTAATTTGGATTTTGATATATAAGCTATAATTTATAAATTTTAACCATTTTATATTTTGATTTTTAAAACTATATGAAATTGAAACTCAAATATATTAAATAAAAAGTGTTAACTTGAATGTTTTTATATTATATTGTATGGATTTGAAATAATTTAAAATTATAACTCTAATATAATATAATAAGATACATATTCACAGATACCATTAATCAATGATTAAATATTAATACATTTCCCTCTTTATGTTAAAATTAATTATTTTTTACTAAACAACAAAAAAAATAATTATAATAATTATCTCACACACACATTAATTATTATAATTGTTTTTTTGGTTTAATAAAAAATAATGAATTGTAACATAAAGAGGGAAATGCATTTTATTATATTATTTTGGAGTTCTAATTTTAAATTGTTTCAAATCCATGCAATATAATATAAAAACATTCAAGTTAACACTTTTTATGTAATATATTTTAGTTTTAGTTTCATATTGTTTTAAATATCAAAATAGAAAATGGTCAAAATTTATAAATTATAGCTTAAATATCAAAATCCAAACTGAAAATAACAAAGTTACTTTTTAAAAAAAAATTCATTCTATTTAAAACAAGATGCATATCATTGACATTGGAGTATACACATTCAAAATCAATCTTGAATCATCAAAATGTATGCGTAGTGATAAGTAGCAATAAGCAATTTATGTAGGCCTTGGGGTTTGAATTGACTATGGTATTATAGAACCAATAAAAGAGTTACATGGTATCTCCTTGACCATCCAATAATCATTTCAAGATGCAAAACACTATTCTTCAATCTAAAATACTTGAAAATATGACACATAATTATGTTCTTAAATATTTATATAGAACACTATTACATCTCGCACCATATATACAAAAAATAAATATCATTAGCTTATGGTGCATGCATTGAATAAATGATGCAAAATAATGCTTGTATATAATAAAACTCATATCAAGTACATGGACACTTCATGTAAAGTTTCAATGTGTTTAGTCTTGTATCGAAGTCTCATGGTATACTAATACATTTTTTAGAGTTTCATTCACCTTTCATAGAAACCATATAACTGATCCAAGGTGAAAATTCGTTAAGGGTAGATAATACATCCCCTGAATGGAAGCTAAAGCATTCTTAATTCTATAATAATTATTGGGCAATGCCTTAATAAAGAGATGAGTCAAACTTCATTAGAGTTTGGTCTAGAAGAAGAGAATTTATTGGTTGGTATTGATTTACTTAATGAGAAGAAAAATAATTCAAAATATTGAAGCATTAGAGAGATATGAGAAGAGATTTTATATACCATCCAAATATGAGTATCATATTGTAGGAAAAAACCACATCTATAAGTGGACTAACACATTTTAATATAACATGTGTTTGTAACATGAAAAATGATTTAGGTATGTTGTTTTTAGTGCAATATAATTTAATCACCAAAAAAACTAAATATGACAATGTTATTTTCTATTATGTGCATGAAATTTATGTTTGTGCCCACTATTTAGTTTTGAGTTCATAGGTTGCATGGTCCAATATCATCTTTCTTTAGAATCCCTAATATGAAATATATCAATTGGTATCAAAGTAAGGTTATTCCTTGATGGAGAAAATATTTGAGGATCGAGTGGCTTTGTTGTTAGTGCGATAAAACTACTGCAATTGTAAAGACCCATGTGTTTAATTAAGAAAGGAACATAGAGGGGGACTGGATGCGTGAGGTAGGATGACCAACAATAATACTCTTTTTCTATATGTATTACACTTCAAACAAGGTCATATCAATATATCATGTGTATAATTGGATTATCGAGTAATTCCCTAGAATAATCATAGACATATTAGAGGGTAACGTACATGTAATGTCAAGAGGATAGGGTTCCAAAACTTATGTCTATGATAAAAAGTATACCTCTCACTAGACCTTAATATGGATTGGGGATTATAACAATGGTAACAAAATGGTGTATCATGGATATAATAAGGATACTAAATTCAACGAACTAATGAGCAAGGGTACCCTAGATCTAAGGTACTTAGAACATAGTAAACTGCTAAGGATTTAAGTGGTGAAATGTTTAACCAATGAGAATTTTATGCAACTTAAGGTAGTAATGGAATGCCTAAAAAACCCTATAGCTATACTAGTTTTTTAGTATGAGTATAATCAAGGATAAATAATAGACATCCACTATAATAATAACTAAAGATGATCTATCCACCAAGTAAATAAACAAAAGAGAATAGGGATAAATATACTTACATTAGGGTGAATTTTATGTGCATCAATATTACTATAAATGATAACATAGCCCATGGATATCCATCATAGACACTATCAATGTAAAGCATTTAGATAAGATAGGCATTCACCAATAAAGACACATTGTATTAAATAAGTGTAATATATTGTTTTAACATTTTAGGACTTAGTTGAATGTAAATCCCTATTATTAAAAGGGTCGAGTATACTACATCAGGGTTAAAATATGTAATAAATAAAACATTTTATTTATACCAAAAAAGACTTAATTTAATCTTTTTAAAAATAGTAATAAATGATATATATAAGAACTGAGAGAAAAATTGATCGAAATAGGAGATATGAAGGCTAAAAAATGAGGCAGATGCTAGTTTGAGTGTTAAAAATATGATCCAAGTGTCAAAACCTCTCCTAGATAGTAATACCCTAATAAGATATTATATCCCTATGAAATTAGTGTCCCTATTTTAGTACTAATGTCCTCTATGAATAACTATTTCAAGCTTCTAAGTGCACCTGTGTTCAGATTTTTCAAGCTTGTTCCTATACACAAAGTTTTAGATCTCTTTATATGACCTATTTTGATTGATTTCATAAGAAAACCCTAGTCCTCCATGTTGTTAGGGAACTTGGTTGATACAAGAAGTAAAGTCTATTGTTAGTGGGGTAGGTTGGCCATCCTTAACACCTTGCTATGATGAGATTTTCATACAAACCAATGCTCCAAAGAGGGATCAAGCCTGATGTAGTTCTCCCCACCTAAGTGTTGGTACAAGTGCAAGTGAAACTAGTATGATTGTAGACTTAAGTACTCTAAATGTACTTAATACTGTAACGTTGAGTAAGATAAGCTTAGGAATCTTGTAGATTGTTGTATCTAGAAGTGAGATAGAATATGTATTGATAACCTTGATTTTGCACAACTTGTTTTGAGTTTGTATGTGTAATTTGCATCTAATTTCCATCTATTAGTTAGAGGGTTAAAAAACATGTGTGTATATTATTCTGGTGCTTATGTGGGTATTAAAATAGGTCTAAGCTGACCCCAGGTGGTCTTATATTTGAAAAGATATCCATTGGTGGAAAAAAGAGGGAAATGATAGTAGTTCTAAAATTGAGATACAAGTGCCATGTGGTGTTACTATCCCTATTATGGCACTAGTTTATAGGTGGTAAAACCTGAGGTATGAATGGAAATGATGTCAAAATGAGTGTTTAAGACTAATTTAAGAATGTCTAGGGATGTCTATTACTTGTATGAAGGTTGGATAAGTTTGAAAATAGGCCCTAGGATAAGTCTAGGTTTAAACTAGGGATGGGTGGTCTAAAGTAGCACTCTTAAAACACAAGTGTCATTTTTTGGTGATAAGAGAGAGGAAAGGAATGAAAATATCTCTCTATGTACATGAACCAACATATAAACTAGTGATAACCTATGTGTGTGTATATATATATTGATCAATCAATTAATAACTTAGAGTAAGATGATGGGTTGCTTAATACCCATGTAGACACAACTCAAGAAATCAATCTAGTTTTGACTCCATCATTTCCCACCCCTACTTAGTGTATCATGACCTATAAATAACTTGGATTATATTGATGGTATGTCCAACCCTTTCATGTAGGTGGCTCAAGAACTCAAGTAAACTATGAATCCATCATTTCCTACCCATGTTTAGTAAATGCATCTATAACTAAAACTACATGATGTAACTAGAAATGTGTAATTGGAGATGTTGGCTCTATATCCACTTGGGTAAATTAAGTGGATTTGGGTAACTCAAGATGTAATGTCCCATTTTTACCAAATGTGATATTTCAAAAATACCAGTAGCCTCTTTTATTCCAATACGTTATTTTGGGTGTTGTAAGGAATTTTTTGTATGAATCACTAATCACCAAGTACAATTCATTGGTACCATTCATAAATCACTATTCATGTGTCACTATTCATCATGATGTGGCATAGTAATGAGGTGTTATAGTGATGAGGTGTCTTGGGGGATGTGGCTTGGCCCACATAAGATTCTTTTAAATGTTGAAAATGGAAGAAAGAGAAGTGGGGTGAAATTCTCCACTTAGCCATAGGGGAGGAATAATGAAATCATGTGAGGGAAAAATTGATTGAATATCTCATCATTCCACTCATCCATGTGATTGAAGTAAATTTTTGAGTAATGTGTTTGCACATGAGAAAGTGGGAAACAAGGTCTACTGTTTGTTATTGAGGATCACATGCAAAGGATGGAGGGCACATGGGTGTTGGTCAAAATAAAATCATGAAATTTTTTGGCACATGTGAGAGACAATTGGAACTATTGGTGAATAATACAACCACTATATGCATGGCACATTTCTTTGATTCTACTCCAATTTTCTTTCCCTCTCACTCCCTTCACAATTTTTATTTAAGGAGACTTCTCTCCATTTGTAATTAATATTTGAAATCATAAACCCCCCTTATTTTTTAATCTTGAACTTATTTTAAACTTATTCCTCTCTAAAGGATTAAATACCTTGGAGTATAGATAATATTGAAGGATGAAAACCCACTTAAGATAACTGGTTTTACTGATGGAAGATTGCCCCCGAGTTGGTTCTAATAATTCCATCCTAGAATTACAATTATGCTTTAGAGTTGTGATCACATTGTGATCATCTTTTGTAAGTTGTTTTATTTCAAAGGTTTAATAAATAATATATATTTATATATATGTATTGAGTTTGGATTATGCTATTGTGGGTGTGTTTAGCAAATATCTTGAAAAGGGATATTTTAGAGGTATCAAAGCTTTGTGTTAAGTTTAGTTTTTTTATAAGTTAAATTCTTGTGGTAAATATCCCAATCAAGAATATTTCATTGGTATCATATATTTGTGTTAAGTTTAGATTTTTTATAGTTTCAGTGTTTGTAGTAAATATCCCAATCAAGGATATTTTATATGAATGGTAAACATTGTAGATGGACTAAGGCATAAATCTAGTGTCTAACTTGGAACATGGTTTATGATGTATACAACATATAGAATGACATGGGTTTTTTCATTCCATTTGATTAATCGATGTGTAAGTGACCATACAGAAATAATGTGTCACAAATGTGCTCCAAAATTTGATATCTAAGCATATGGAGTCTAGATTGAGTTGTAATAATTTTTATTAGAGTATTTCAATTGAAATGGGAATGATCATACCATCCATGATGCCCCAACATGAGTGAATTGGTATGAATTTGATCTAAACTGTGTGAAAACTGGCATTTTTTAACTAAACCTATGTAAACAAAGACTTTATCTACTGTACTTTTTTGACCAATCTAGATTTCTTTGAAACTAAGGCTAATGGATTGTAGCATCATATCTTGGATAGTAGCACCATGTCACATGAGTGTCCTTATTTTGGTTCTAATTTTTTACTATTCTGATTTGTTTTTAACTATAACTAATCTTTGTGTCACTATTTCCCACTATTTTTACCTAAGTCTAATTAATGTTTTCTAAGCTTGTGTGTTGAAAATTTATACTATGAGTGTATTTTGATATCTTGATCTTAGTGAAAATCCCTAATGAATGTCCCCTCTTTTTAGGGGAGTTGATGAACCTATGCAAAAATTATCCTTAAAATAAAAAGATGTACAAATGTGTGTTGGTTATAACATTTATGATATCCACACAATAAACTAATGTAATGTGCATACATAACATCAGAATGTAAGATAATATGAGCATAAGTTTATAATGTATAATGTATGTTAGTTCCAACATTTACAAGGCTATCAAGATAGATATAACAATATATATCAATAAGAATTTTGAGTAATAATTGAGTATGTACGTAGGGGAATGGGTCATGATGTCCATCATGGAACCCAAGTAGGAAGGGAAGATACATGAGGTCCCTCATGGAATTTAAAAATAGAGTATGTAACAAATAAGAGACACATGCCATTAGATTATTTCATACAAGAAATCATACATATATCACACATGAGACATGAAAAGTGGGCCAAGGGGCCACAATACAAAGGGACATGGGCACATACCACTAAATCTAATTCAAGAAAGAAACATAAGGATATGCTCAAATGTCCACATATGTAAACAACAAGCAAGTTGACTTAGAGACATAGAGAAGGACATGCTCAAATGTCTGCATACACAATCAGGAAAGCACACACAAGGATATGGGTACATGTCCAAAGCATACATGTAATGAAAAATAAGTGGCATAAAGGCATAGAATAATGTCATATTCAAATGCCCTCGAATGCAAGTAACATAGAGACACAATCAAGTCTAAACTAGGAAAGCTATAAATGAATGTATGTATGAACATGTGGCACAAATCTAAATATGAGCTAAGATATACATAAACTAAGTCTATAGTAGTAGTAGTAGTCAACAAAAAATATGAGTAGGTATAAGATGATCAATATCAAGATATATTTGTGCTAGATCTATGATATAGAGTATAGAATGATGTAACCTTGTAATTGAAACTATGTATAGGATGCCCCCAAATGGGTGAATGTATCAAATGAGAAACTCATGTATTTCTATACATGACCCCAGTGGGTAGATAATAGCAAATTTTGATTGGTTTAGTGGACTCAAGTCCTATAAGAAATTTGCATGTACTTGACAAGAATAATTTAAGTATGTATGTATGATAAAAATTGACTATACTAATATAACTAACATATGTAGTGTCTAGAAAATATAAGAAGTGTAAATATGATAATGCATAAGATCTATAGTTTATGTTTTTTGAGAAAATATTTTATGTTTTTTTTGTTTTAACATATATTATTTTTATATTTTATGGATATAAGCTATGTACAATCAGAATGGAAGTGAAACTATATACACAAATCAATAAATAAGAAAATTATGCATAATAATGGAGGAATAATACTAACTGACAGGTCTCATAAGAGACTCACTATCAATGTGGCTAGTGTCAAATAAAGGAGAAGTGATCATGTGTGGTTTATGAAAGGGTAACTAAGGTATTGGAACCTAATATACTGAGTGATATACAATTGACACTACCTATGAAGTGGTGTTAGGAATCCATAAAATTGATTATGGTGTGATGTGAACTATAGGGGTATTATGGACCCATTTGGTAGAAGATGTTACAGTTTTCATAGGTTCCCTATGCTTAGAAATATGAGAACTTAATAATACTAATATAAAAATAAAATGAGTAGAGAGAGACCTTCTAGAATATTCAACAAGTCTTTTAATGGAAGGGTCTCTTTAATAATAGTCTCCTTGGGAGAGTATACATTCATAATAACATTATGTGATTCAATCTCAACTGCACTAGTGGCTCAACTAAATTCTATGGTTTACTAATAAGAAATGTGCTTGGAGCTATACCTAGTAATTATGATGTGATTTCCTATGGGATAAGTAGAGGATACTCATATGAAAGACCCTCAACTATGTTCACATGATTAGCATGTATATATTTGAGGCCTTTGTACATGGTGGATATAATGGCTCATAGTTTTTGTATACATGGCCTACCCAATATCATGTTGAATGTGTTTGGACTAGGTACTACTAGGAATATAGTGGCCACATGTGTTAGTCTAACCTATATTGGAGTTATAATCTCCCCAATAAAGCTCTGAACACAACCAATGAAACCACGAATAATTGTCTCTATATGGAAAATATCATTCTTTAAATACCCCAAATTTTTCTTAAGTGTGATAGTGCATATGTTAATACTTGACCCATTATTAACCATAACACTTTGAATATAATGATTATCTAAGTAGGTTCATACAAAGAGTGTATATAAATCTGAATCATCCTAAACAATCTCCTACTTTGAGAAAATGATGAGTGTTCTAGCTAGTACTGTAGTACGATACACACCAACACTATTTTTTAAGGTTTGTGCATCCTTTATAGTAGTGTGATGTGATGTTGTTGGTGGATGTGTCTAATAGTTATAGTGAACACCTGATCTACCTCTTACCTCATTTGTTTTATTCTTTGGAAATGCATTTGAGAATGTTTTCAATGCCTTAGCTTCCATTTTTTGAACTTTGGGTTCTTTTATGGGTTTTCCCATATCAATTATGTTGGTCTCCATCAAATATTATATCTTATGTTTTAAGGTGATGCATTGGTTTGTTGTGTGACCTGGTGTCTTGTTATATTTTTAGAATGCATTGGAATCATCGATTATTGGAAGAGGCTATATCATATCAACCTATTTGATTATAGGGATAGATATAAAATTACATTCCAAGATATATTATAAAAAACATGCTAATGATTATAGAAGGTTATAAAAAACTCCGCATGGAGTAGATGATAAAACCATGTAAGGAGATGGCTCTGAAGCTATGTTAATTGTGGCCTTTTAATCACTATTGTTTATAGTGGACATTAATTTGTATGGACACTTACTATAACTCTTACTATTTGATTCTTGGTTTCTTATATATTTTAGTTTTCCCATAGAGAGAAACATGACCTCTCTTTCTTTCATTCTATGGAATAAATATATGAAGGTTCAAAACTTATTGAACAAGATAAATTTATGTAATGCTAGTAATAGGCTCTATTTCAATATGTCTTGAAACTCATTATATACCATGGGCATAGTCATCTTTATCAATATAGTCTTATATCACAGGATGCATTCTACAATAGGCTCATTGGATTTTTTAACTAGTTTTGATACTTGAGCATATGAGATCGTATCACTAATGTTTGTTGAGGAATGTGGTGATAGACTAGTTTGGAAGATCATATAACCAATATAAGGTGTAGTCCTTTATATTGTGTGGGAAAAAATTAATGATGAACCAATCATTGGACATGTAGTCCAAACATGTTGTGTGGAAAGCATAAATATGGTGCTCTTCATCACCCTTACCATCATACATTGTAAGCTCAAGTGCCATGAATATAGATGGAAAAGGAGTTACTTTTATGTGATGTGTCAAAGGTGTATGTAAAATAACATGAGAATCTAAGGCTTGTGATGGCCTAATATCTCCCTACTCAAGATGTAACACCTTATCCTATAGAGAATGAATCTCATACATAATGGAATGCATATTTAGAGAGGAAGAACTAGCCCCAGGAGGTGTAGATGTTGTTGAAGGTTATCTATTTAAAAATGGTTGTTTTACAAGCTGAGTTAACCCCAAAGTAGGTGTAACATTGTTGTTATTTGGGGGAATAGAAGATTGACCATTATTTAATTTTTGAGGTTCTTCATGGATAATATTTATAAAGGTCATATTTCATATTTGAATGTTTGAAAACAAAATCTTACTACTGTCTCTTATAATTTTCATCAAATTAGATGTTGAATTTTGCCATTGTAGGTTGACGAGTAGGAAAACAAACACTTGTATATTTTTAACCTTTAAAAAAATTAAATCTAGGAATGATTAGAATAATTAAGTACTAAAACAAATATGAGATGTTAGAAGCAATATATGACCATATAAATTAAAAGGATATAAACCATAAGATCATTTAAGGTTAGGGTTTGAATAGTACTTGAAGTAAGAAGGGTTT
>JARHVA010002628.1:1505000-1510000 GCA_037957365.1 Torreya grandis
TATATATATACATATATATATATATATATACATATATATATATATATATACATATATATATATATATACTGAGAAATTAGTTATATATATAAAAAAATTCACACAATAATACCTAGTTTTATTTTGATTAGAAAATCTAAAATGAAATTATATATATATATGACTCATATTGTATAAATAATGACAAATTTGAATTATGATACAAATTATTTTAATTAGATTTTAATTTTATTTTAGATTTTCTAATCAAAATAAAACTGGGTATTATTGTGTGAAATTTTTTTTATATATAACTAATTTCTCAGTATATATATATATATATATATATATATATATATATATATATATATATATATATATATATATATATATATATATATATAGACACACACACACATAGATATATATACATATATATACACACACACACACATATATATACACACATATATATACATATATATATACACACACATATATACATATATATATACACACACATATATATACATATATATGTATATATATATTTATATATATATATTCATATGTATATATATACATATATGTACATGTATGTGTACACACACACACACACACACAAACACACACACACACACACACACACACACACATTCTTAGAAATTCCTTATTTGTCTAGGATCCTAATAATTCTTTTAGTTTCTGAGAATGACCAACATAAACAAAGATATAACCAAAATGAAATATACTGGTAAATAATAATAGTTTTTGAAATTTGAAAATTTAACCATAAATAAGAGAAAATAATTTCATTTGTCCATTCTTTATTTTTTGTAAACTATAGATTTGGACCACCATTTAAAGTGTGACTAGAGACTATGTCCAATGGATGAGTAGGTGGAAACATGGGAGGTAACCAAGGAATGTTCATAGGATCATGCAAGTGGTAAAATTATGATAGATAGATTAGATTTAAGAAAACTATGTTTTAAGGAAAATCAGAGTAGATATTTTTTCCCAACATACGTCAATATGTAGATAGATTTTTCACTAGTAATATACTAAGTGTCAAAGTTATATTTTGGTGTATTTATTAGCATTAATAAAAAATTCCATTTCCACCAATAAATTGTATCGACCAATCCAATACAATTTATTAGAGTGAAATCATAACCCTATTAGATACCATCCATATTGTTTGATAAAACTTAAATATCTAAAAGCACATTAGAGGTTGATACTACATACAATGGATTATATAGTATGAAGGGTGATATAAATAGGAGGTATAATAAAAATGATTCAAGTAATATCATGAGAAAAAATTCATGGTTTAAACTATATGTAATGAGTGATAGTTTAGGAAACTAAATAACAAGGCTCATATAATACGTATGTGTCCAGTATTTTAGGAAAAGACTAGATGGCCAATATAGTTCAAGTATGGCTAATAAATTTCAAATAAAAAAATTCATGGATACTACAATAAAAATTTTAAGTTCCCGAATGTATTATGAAAATAACAAAAATGACATATTGTATAAATAACGAAAAATTTTAATTATGATACAAATTATTTTTATTAGATTTTATTTTTATTTTAGATTTTCTGATCAAAATAAAACTAGGTATTATTATTTGATATTTTGTGTATATATAAGTAATTTCTTAGTGTTTATATATATATATATATATATATATATATATATATATATATATATATAAACACTTGCAAATTCCTTATTTCTCTAGGATCCTAATGATTCCTTTATTTTTTGAAAATGACCAACATAAACAAAAATATAACAAAAATGAAATATACAGGTAAATAATAACATTTTTTGAAATTTGAAAATTTAACCATAAACAAGAGAAAATAATTTCATTTGTCTATTGTCTATTTCTTGTAAACTATAGATTTAGACCACCATTTAGAGTGTGACTATAGAATATGTCTCATGGATGAGTTGGTGGAAGCATGGGAGGTAAGCAAGGAATGATCATGGGATCATGCAAGTGAAAAAATTATGATAGATATATTAGATTTAAGAAAATTGTGTGTTAAGGAAAATCAGAGTAAATATTTTTTCCCAACATGTGTCAAAATGTAGATACATTTTTTACTAGTGATATACTAAGTGTCAAAGTTATATTTTGGTGTATTTATTAGTATTAAGAAAAAATTCCATTTCTACCAATAAATTGTATCGACCAATCTAATATAATTTAGTAGAGTGAAATCATAACCCTATTAGATACCGTTCATATTATCTGATAAAACTTAGTATCTGAAAGAACTTTAGAGGTTGACACTACAAATGATGGACTATATAGTATGAAGGGTGATATAAATAGGAGGTATAATAAATAGTAATATCACGAGAAAAAATTCATGGTTTAAACTGTATGTAATAGGTGATATAGTAGAAAACTAAATAACATGACTCATATATTACGTGTGTCCAATATTTTAGGAAAAGACTAGGTGTTCAATATAGTTCAAGTATAGCTAATAAATTTCAAATAAAAAAATTCATGGATACTATATATATAAATATATAAATAAATAAATATATATATATATATATATATATATATATATATATATATATATATATATATATATAGACACACACACACACACGTGGAAATTCCTTATTTCTCCATGATCCTAATGATTCTTTCAGTTTGTGAAAATGACCAACATAAACAAAGATATAACCAAAATTAAATATAAAAGTAAATAATAACAATTTTTGAAATTCAAAAATTAAACCATAAACAAGTGAAAATAATTTCATTTGTCCATTCTCTATTTTTCTAAAACTATAGATTTGGACCACCATTTAGAGTGTGACTAGAGACTATGTCTAATGGATGAGTAGGTGGAAGCATGGGAGGTAACGAAGGAATGATCATAGGATCATGCAAGTGGTAAAAATATGATATATAGATTATATTTAAGAAAACTATGTGTTAAGGAAAATTAGAGTAGATATTTTTTCTTAATATGCGTCAAAATGTAGATAGATTTTTAACTAGTAATATACTAAGTGTCAAAGTTATATTTTGGTTTATTTATTAGCATTAAGAGAAAATTCCATTTTCATTAATAAATTATATGAACCAATCCAATACAATTTAGTAGAGTGAAATCATAACCCTATTAGATACCATCCATATTGTATAACAAAACTAAGTATCTAAAATCACTTTAGAGGTTGATACTACATACAATGGATTATATAGAATGAAGGGTGATAATAATAGGAGGTATAATAAAAATGAGTCTAGTAATATCATGATAAAAAATGCATGGTTTAAACTATATGTAATGAGTGATATAGTAGGAAACTAAATAACATGGTTGATATAATACGTATGTGTCCAATATTGAAGGAAGAGACTAGATGGCTAATATAGTTCAAGTATGGATAATAAATTTCAAATAAAAAAATTCATGGATACTATAATAAAAATTTAAAGTGGCTGAATGTATTATGAAAATAACAAAAATGACTCATATTGTATAAATAATGACAAATTTTAATTATGATACAAATTATTTTAGTTAGATTTTAATTTTAATTAGATTTCATGATCAAAATATAACTAGGTATTATTATTTGATATTTTATATAGATAGAAGTGACTCTAGGGTATAATTATTATAATTTACATACTAGATCTATTAGCCAAACTTATATATTTTTAAAGAGCATGGATTATCATTCTGGGATTTGGCAAGATCATGGACATGTATTGTGTCCCTCTTAGCATACAACTATTCATTATGTTTGTTAGATACCAAGATCAGGTCACCCATACATTTAGGTGAGTGGTGTATGGGAAACTAATGGAGATTTACATAATTCTTGAATATGTATAATATGTACTAAGGCTACCCATTTAGGGTGTACCTATGACCTATGACATGTCATAATGTATAGATAAACATTAATAGATGATCAGATGGGACATAACATTTGATGGGTATGATTAGGGCAAGATAATAACAAACTTTTTATTGTATATTTATTTATCATTTTAGATATCAAGAAGGCCATTATCATCTTGGTAACCATGTGAGTGTTTTTTTTTTCAAGTCAGATGGCAAGGTTCCAATGTATATAATACCCTTATGTCACTATTCCTTAGAGCAAGCCACTATGTGGGATACAAGATATAATATCTAGGTAGATATAGTAAATTGATTATATGGGATGATAAGTAGAGGAAAAATTAACATGTGTTTAGTCACATTATTCTCTTATTGGATATACGAGAGGTTCTCTATGTGTCACCCACTAGGTCTACTATTCTAGATTGGATACCACTTATATAAATTGAGGAGGTGGGTGAAGGATATAATAAGGAAAAAAATTCATGTAAAACCATTAGTATATATCATATCTAAATATTATACTAAAAGGATGTCATGTAGAGGGGGCATGTAATCATGGAACTCCACACTATGGGAATGAGATAGGGATTAGGTCATAAACAATTACACCTAAAACCATCGAATGCCGCACTCATAAAACTAATCCCATGATTTTTTTTGATAAGAACACCCAAAACACAACTTACAATCCCACCCCATTGGGTGAGGCATTCGATGGATTTGGGATGAGTGAGGGGGGAAAGTCATACTAATTGATGTCACAATTTTTAGATTTCCACTTGCCCCATGGATGGGATATTATGAATATGACAATGGAAAGAGATAAGAGGATAAGAATATGTTAGATATGGTTTGATGCACCTGTGTCATAGGTAAATCACCAAATAAATGATTAATGATTCATCATAGGATGGGTGAGGCCAAAAAATTGTTAGGTCCTAGTGAAATAGTGAGAGATAAGTAGGGAATCAACCTAGATTTATTTAATATAGTGTTCCCTCCTTAGATACATGGTATAAAGAGAGATTGTTATCAAGGACCACCAACAAATAGGTGAATAAATCACTAAGTATTTTACTATCACTTTTATTTTCTATAGATATACATGTTAGGT